>JAJONR010005617.1:0-75303 GCA_029582245.1 Solanum etuberosum | reverse complement strand
GAGCTGCATCAATGAAAAGTGCAAATGCTAACAAAATTATCATCATTATAAGATTGAAGACACTCAACTTGTTCAGGATCCCATGACCATCCCTCCGGTCCATTGACTTTGATCAAGAAAGAACCCTGCAAAATGATTTCAACACAATGTGAGAAATTCTTTCATTTCTCAGAAAACAAGAGAAGTGAGAACACCGATGGCAAAGAAAGGAAGCAAATATAAACCAAGAAGACAGGCTGTGAATGGACCAGTGTTATTAAAGGCGCTCTTAAGCCCTGAAGCGAGGCTCAAAACGTGTTGAGCGCTTCGCCTCGCTTTATGTGCGCTTCAATGTCGTCATCAAGGTTCTAAGACAAACTTTTCCTTGCCAATGAGCCTCTTATGAAGAGTGACACTAAACAATTGATGTTTCACTTTATCATAATTTTTAATCAATTTCTTTGGTCATATATTTGCCATTCATGTTTATAATTATTAGTCTTGGACTAAACATATACATTTGTATTTTTTCTCCCTTTGCGTCTTTTTTCATTAAAGCCCATGCTTTATTTGCGCTTAAAGCCCCCACGGACCTTAGAGCTTTTTTGCGCTTTTCGCCTTTGATAACACTGGAATGGACTAATAAAATAGTTGTTAGAAACTTGTATATCTAGGATATTCTAGGATCTTATAAATATAGTATAGCTTGTAATTATGTTTTTGATTCTCTTTCATTCTTCAGAAAATGTACATCTAGTTATTAGAATCTTGTATATCTAGGATATTCTAGGATCTTATAAATATTGTATAGCTTGTAATTATGTTTTTGATTCTCTTTCTTTCTTAAGAAAATGTACATCTAGTTATTTAAACCCAATGACTTGAGGGAATAATCAAGTTGAGTTTCTCTCACTTCTGTCTTCTTTTTTTTTTGACAAAGTAAAAGTTTCATTGTTGGCATCAAGTGGATGCATAATAGTTACAAAAGTAGAGTAGCAAAAACAACTTATCAGCTCCAGTACATATCTAGTTAAGAGCTAGGGAGCTGACAAAATTCAAGAAGGTATATATTTTCAAAAAAAAAATTCAAGAAGGTATAAATTTATTGGGGACAAATAAACCCAACTATACAAAAACATAAGACATCTAGCTTTAGTTGATACTCCATCAAAGCATCTCATATTCCTTGCATTCCAAATACTCCAAACAATGGTTGCAAGTGTCATCTTCCAGATTCTCTTGATGGCGCTATACACTTTCCAGCAACACCAGCTCTCAAAAACATCCCTGATATTCTGTGGCATGACCCAATTTAGTCCAAGAAGTGTTTATAAACATACTCCATAAATCTGTTGTCACATGCCCAATTTTGGCTAGGTTATCTTGAGTCGGACAACGTTTGCATTAATGTAGGTAGATTGGAGAGAGGGAAATAGTAGAGTTTCTATCCGTTGAGGAGTAGTCTATGCTCCCTTATTTTCTTTTGGTGTAAAACAAAAGATCCTTGTTGTATAGATGATTGGGCAGAGTTTGTAGAGAATCATATCTTGTAGACTTTTTACCTATTGGTATACCCCTTGTATATACGGTCAATTTGGAGTAGAAATACGTGGTTCACTATCTTAGCTTCATTCCCACGTAGATAGCATCTAGAACAAAGAGTGATTCCTCTTTTCATCAAGTTTTCATGTGTCAAAACAGCCTTTTGTGCCAACAGTCATGTGAAGCAGGCAACTTTGTAAGGTATCTTGACCTTCCAAATGTGTTTCCATGGTCAGTTAGTAATTTGTGGTTGTCTAATTCAGCATCTTGTATTCTATACTAACCTTGTATAGCCCTCTACAATGTAATTCTCAGTAAAAAGGAAGGAGATTTGGGGATTAGGAATCTGAAAATCCCGAATCAAAGCTTACTTATGAAGTGGCTATGGAGATTTGCCTCACAAGAACAAGCTCTATGGAAGGAAACAATAAAGGCTAGGTTTGGTAGGAGAATTTGTGGATCACCAGCTTGCCCACACAACCTAATGGATCTGGAGTATGGAGATCCATCAAAAATCTATGGGCCAAATTTTTTGACAAATGCAAAATCAAGGTAGGGAATGGTGGAAGGACACTGTTCTGAGAAGATAAATGGGTGGATCGGGTGACTTTGAGAAATAGGTTCCCTATTTTGTTCAACCTGAGCCTTCAAAAAGAGGCTACAATCAGAGAAATGAGAGATAATCAGGGGTGGGATCTCAAGTTTAGAAGACATCGAAAAGATTGGGAGGTCAATAGAATCTAAGTTGCTCGGACTCTTCACTTTTAGTGTCGCACCTGTGTCAACACGACATGGGTGTGGGTGTGGGTGTGGGATCCGTGTCCAATCTGGTCAATCAATTTTGGGTACTTGGACCAAATCGATGGTGAAAGTCCGAACAGTTTTAATGATTTTTGAAATCAATACAAAAGCTAAGGTGAAATTAAAGAAAATGGAATATACCTTTTATATAGAAATTTCTATGTCACTCATTTTCCTTTAATCTAATTCCAAGATTCTTCTCAAGTTCTCCTCATAATATCTCATTATTTAGGTTTTATCACTTTATTTTTACATTTTTTAATCATTTTAGGCGAATCCCCGCACCCGTATCCATACATGAATCCATATCCCCGAATCTTAAAAATTAGATCATGAAGGGTCCTTTGGATCCGCACCCGTATTGGACACCCGCACCTGAGTCCGAGCAACTTAGAATAGAATAGTTGAGCTGCTGCAGTGCAAAGATCTAAGCACAAATGAGGATAATCTATTTTGGTATTCAGATAAGCAAGGCAGATTTTCAGTTGGCTCAGCTTATAGAAGCTCACAAAGACCTGGTACTCATATAGGTGGATGGCCTTGGAAGATGATTTGGAAAGTCAAGATACCATTCAAGGTAGCATGTTTCACTTGGCTGTTAACCAATCAGGTTGCACTCACTCAACACAACCTCATGAAAAGAGGTTTGCAAATCTATTCCAGGTGTTGGTTTTGCGAATGTGAGGTCGAGACAATATACCATCTCTTTGTACATTGTAGAGAGACTGAAGTTGTGGCAGATTTTCATCAACTTAAGGGGGCGTCAGTTGGACTATGCCAAGGAACATCTAAGAAGCTCTAGCTTGCTGGAACAGAGATGGAATTCAGTAAGGACACAGGGAGTGATGGAAGATTGTCCCTATCCGCATTTGGTGGTCTATATGGATGGAGAGGAACCATAGATGTTTTAAAAACAAGAGCTTCTCTATGCAGAATTTGAAGCTGAATTGTCAGGTTCTTTTCTTTTTTTGGTGTAAAGATGAATATCCTCCCCTCCTAATCCAGCCGCTCAACAGATCTGATGTATGTTTTAGCATTGTCCAGTTCATGCTTGTGATGTTGAGAAACGGGTTCCAAATTTGAGCAGTAAACTTACAATGCAGGGAGAGATGGTTATTTGTTTCCCCTATCAAGTTGCACAAAAAACACCTAGGGACCAGCTGTCTGCCTTTCTTCTGTAGAAATTCTTGTGTTAAACATGCACTCTTTATCTTTAACCAGGTGAAAAACTTTACTTTTGTAGGAATGTCACTCTTCCAAAAGTAATTCCAATTATATTTTGGGGCCCCTGTCATCCCTTGTAGTCCTCTTTTGTAAGCATTGTTGACTGAAAAGACTCCATCCTTACTATGTTTCCACAAGATCTTGTCAGGTGTTGTTGTGGTTATAATCATTCCAGCTAGTTTTCCCAGTAGCGCTGCCACCCTCTCCACCTCCCAGTCATTAAGTAGTCTTCCAAAAGATATGTTCCATCCCTGTTCTGTCCAACAGTCACTCACTTTAGCATTAAGGTTTTCACAGATTAGAAACAAATCTGGAAAAAGTTCCCTGAGAGACTTCTGGCCTATCCAACCATCTTTCCAAAATTTAGTTTTGTTTCCATTACCCACCTTGATATACATATTTCCTTCAATTTGTGACCATAGGTTCCTGATTGTCCTCCATACCCCCACCCCATACGGTTCAGAGGTGATTTCTGTACACTAAGGGTTTAGTTCTGCATGTTTGCTACTATAAATTGACGAAGTTACTAAGTTAAACAGAAGGGTATCCTCTCTAACAACTGAAGTTCTTAGATGAGGCAGTCACAACATTTTGCATGGTATCGGAGAAACCGGAAATTCTGGTTCAAATCACACTGCCACCCATTTATCAAAAAACTTTATACATGTTAGCCTATGAAAAAAAAGTCTGCAAGTGAGTGGCATATTGAAGACAAAATTAAGTTAAATAAAAGCTTAACGTCTCTAGCAACTTAAAATTTCAGATGAGACAGTCACACAATTCAACATCTATTAAAAGATCTTAGACCAAACCATGTAAAAATACTCTATATCTGCATGCAAGGGACACCTGTCTATCTCCCCCTTTTAAAGTCAGGTCTACTACATCTTTAAATTAGATAAAGATTCTATACAATACTTGTGTTGTCAATCGTGTAAAAATAATACTTTAAGGGGTTGTTTGGTTTGAGGGATAAGGAATAACAATCTCGGATAAAATATAGAATTATTTTATCCCGCATTTGGTTGAACTTTTGATTCCAGAAATAGCAAATCTCCACTTAATTATTGTGGTATTACTTTTATATCACACTTTTTTATCAAGGTTGGTTTTCATTGATACTTTTACATCACAATTAAAATAGGATAAACACCAAAATGACAAATATTGCCTTCTTCAAAGCTCTTCTGCCAAAGTCCTTTCGAGATTAAAATTGAAAATAAAAGTTCATCTTCATCTCAATTATCTTGCAACACCAAACACGTGTTATGTTATACCCATACAATATGTGTTACATTTCATCAAAAACATGTGTTTTGTTATACCCCATACATCCGACTTTTAGTTCAATGAACCAAACATCTGCCAACAAAAGTATATCCACCAAACAGTTTTTCATTATTTGACCCTCTTATTATAATCCCGACATAAGAATCTTCATACGACTTGTTCACCAACCAAACTACCTCTAAATATCTTGGGATAAACAACTTATTCCTCAAGAGATTTCAGTTGCCTTAGGTGGTACATAGGCCCTTGGAAATCTGGTTGAGGCATAAACCAATCTTCTAATTTGAGGACAGTTAAAGTACAGTACTAACCTCAAAACACTAATGACAACATAAGTTTGTTGGCTTACCAAGAAAGAAGAAAAAAAAACATAAGCCAGTCCAATAAAATGTGCAACTCAGTACCATCGGGAAGAAGTACCTTATCATACACTGGAATGAAGTAATAACCATTAGGGGCACAATGTGTTCTTTCCTTCACCAAGCCATCCAATGTGCGAAGCTCAACCTGCATTAGAAAAAACATATGATTGGAAGATCTAGAGAGTTATCCTTATGGATTTAATTACACTGTAATGTGTAAATTGGCAAAGGCCGACTGACAATATAAGGTATACTGGCATACTACAGCACCCATCAACACAGTGTATAAATAACAGTTCAACACCATAAACTTGAGAAGATAAATTGGAAAACCCCAACACTTTTTAACATAAGGCTGCAATGCATAGGACCTGGTGCACGATGCTAATATCCCATGGAAATTTTTTTCACACATAAGCAAAATGTAGCATATAATAGAACCAAACAATAGTAAAGATAAAAACAAGACTTAATCATTAAAGGAAAGGACTGTGAGATAACTGTCAAGAATTTATGGTTTATGCTTATCAAAAAAGAGGAATAAACTTATGTTTATGATGATAAAAATTGACCTCCTTTTCCCTCGGCACTAATTTTTCAATACATGAATAGTAGTATGATCATACCCTCTATGGTTTATGAATTTGTAGCATTGATGAACAATTTCTTAACTGTCATCATCCAATGTAAGATGAAACACGCATACATAATAAATAATTCATCATTATGAGATATTATACAAAATTTGCCTTTTTTTATTTATATATTTTCTAATGTTAAATTGAAAATACATGATAAATGCTCAAGCTCCTAGGCTTAGTTTCAGTGATAGCATAACAGGATTTGCTTTCCCTAAAAGAACCCCACCTCAAGGAGGAACATAAGTATAAGCAGACTTGAATAGTTCTTTGTTTGAATGATCTATAATGAAATTCAATCAGAGCAACTTGATAAAGGAGAAATCACTCCTTCTCAGATACAGAATATGAAAAACGAAACCGAGCTTTAGAGGCTATTCATCCAACAAGGAGGATAAAGTTCCCTTTTTTTATGTCAGTACCAAGTACCAACAAAGTGAATATACAAGATTCATCTAGCAGACCTCATCTAGTCCAGGATTGATGTTTAGTTGACTGATACTACCAGGTACCCATAAGGTGAAAGAGTAAAATCAAGGAGAACAATAAATGCTTATCAATTAATCAGTAGTTGCCACATACAATGATATTAGAATAATCCAATTTTGGATCGCTGGACTTCCTTGACTTGATCAGTTCCGAACTCGCCTACAGCAAAAAAACAAAAAATAGAAATAACCCAGATCAGTGTCAAACTCTTCACCTACTAAAATCAATGGACATTAACGAAATACCAGAAAACAGCTCAGAATCTATAAAACCTAAAAACGATTTTGCATTCTCTGATTTGAAATCAACTAATATCCGATACCCAGTATACAGTGTAAGTATCAAACTCTTCACCTACTAAAATCAATGGACATTAACAAAATAGTACAAAACAGCTCAGAATCTTTAAAACCTAAAAACGATTTTGCATTCTCTGATTTGAAATCAACTAATATCCGATACCCAGTATACAATGTAAGTGTCAATCTCTTCATCTACTAAAATCAATCGACATTAAGGAAATACAAGAAAACCACTCAGAATCTTTATACCTAAAAACGATTTTGCATTTTCTGATTCGAAATCAACTAATTTCCGATACCCAATATAGGAAATAATCAACCCAATAACCCCTTTACAAAAACTAGCTCAACAGGCTTCAAAGACTGAATTTTTCATTCCAAAAATCAAAAGTCAAGCAAGAATCAAGTAAAAAAGAAGGAAATTAGTTGAAATCACCTCGACAAATCCCCCACATCCTTGAATTGAATCAGCAGCGGCAGTGGCGGAAACGTAGAGAATAATCGATATGATTGTGCATACATAGAAGTAGCTGGATGCCATTGCCGGCAAGAGAGAGTATAGAAGTCCCTTAGTGATTAGCACAAACAGATCTTGCGCTGCTCAGTTGAGCTTCAGGGGTTGGTTCTCTCTGCTGTGATGCGCAAGGGTTTTGGCTATTGTACATAAGACCTTACAGGTAGGGACAGAAAGGACCAATATTTTATACTACAAGTATTTGTTATGGAGAGAGTTTGATCTAAGCCTAAATTTGAGAGTCAAATAAAAGTGTGCATCAAAATTTTAGATTAGATGGTATATAGACAAAGATAATTTTGTGGATTAGTATTTATTAGGTTAAGTCATTTGTTGTAAGTTATCCGCATATATCGTTTATATATTAATTAAGGTTTGTATCTATTGAACACTTCTAACACATTAAATTTGAACTACTTGAACATTTTTTCCCACATGGCACTTCATCGATGATACACGCGTGAAAAGCATTTAATTAGCTTTAAAAAGTATCTTTCTTCTTTCTTTGCTTTGTTTCTATCACTTCCTCCACCTCATCGTCAAGTCACCGTTGTCGTCATACACCGATTCTTCTACTGTTTTTTTTTCTCCAGCCACTTCACCTTCTTTACTATTACAATCGTTTCATTTTTCAAATTTGACATTATCGTTGTAATCACATACATTTCATCCTCCTCTTTTGAACGACAATCACCATCTATGTCATTAACGTCGTTGCTTGATCGTTATTATTTCTTCAGATCTAAAACCAATAAAAAAAATCTTTCTTTTCTTTTTTTTTAATCTGATTTTCCATTTTGTTGATTTATGGAATAAAAAAGATGAGAAGAGGTAGTTGGTTGTGCTCCAATGGGATAGCAGGGAAGGGTTTGGGTGGTGGGTTGGTGCGTAGATTGTCGGGGTTACATATTTTAATTTTTTTTTTTTGTTTAAAATAATTTTCTTCTTTTACTTTATAGTACATTTAAAAATAATTTTGTGGACTCAAGTGACACGTGTCATCATTTAATTTTTCATTTTATCATGTTTGGTAAAAACGGTAAATTATCATTAACCAACAAAGAGCATTACACCATAAGATCATCTATCGTCTCAACCATCTTTTAGGATGAGTATTGTCACGACCCAGGAGTACCCCCTAGATGTGACAAGGCGTACTCAACCCCGAAAGGTCTCATACAAGCCCCTTAGCATATCATAACATAGGATAAAAGAAATGATGCGGAATTTTAAAACTTTATCCATACAATCGAAGTCTTTTATAAAAGCAAGCGGAAGTCTAGACTTGTCTCAATTAGCCATCTAATACAATCTTTGAATCAAATAGGGACACAACCTTTTCAATATAGTCCGAAAATGAAATAACTAGAATGAAACTACTAAATGAAGATATTCGTCCTCGAATCTTGAAGATTCACCACAAGCTAGGAGAATAGTCGACCCGAGCCTACACTTATAGAAAAATGTAGAAAAATATGGGTTAGTACAAAAATGCACTAAATATGATAGTCATGCATAAAAACTTTGAAAACATACTAAAAATGACCTTTTAGTTGAAAAGCATGCACTTTACCAAGTTTGAGAACCATCATGCACATTAGTGTAAAAGCATAAGTCATAAGCATATTCAACACATAGACCATCATAGCATAATAGAACCATCTCATAAGTAACCCTAAGTTATACTTGTGCAATGCATAGATAAAGATCCCATAATCCCATAATCCCATCTACACTAAGTACCACTTTTAGGCCACCATAATCATACTTACCATTCTTTGATCTCATCTTTAATTAATACTCATAGACAAGGAAACCTTCACATGTAGTAAGTCATATCAAGGAAAGCAACTCATAGCAACAATCCACATTAAGCATTCTTCATTTCATAACCATCATAACATAAAAGGAACACATCATAACTACTCTCAAAGCCTACTTGTGCGATGCATGGATGAAGTCCTATACCCCCACCCACACTAAGTAGTGCTTCTTGAGGAACCATAGTTCATAACCATTTATTGTGGGGGTAAGCCTTAACCGACATTGATCATGTGAGCAAATCATGGAATCCGGTGTTACCCACACCGAAAAGGATTGGTCTACTTGCCTAAGGTAGAACCGGTACCATTTAGCTTAGGTGGATCCACTAGCTAATAACCTATGAGGGCACATAGTTATGGGATAAGGAGATTGTTACTACATACCCTGCCTCAACTCACGTATGGGCATCCATCTCAAGAGATTGCTACTAGAAACCCCGCCTCAACTCACGTATGAGTTTTCATCTCAATCAATATCCATTCGGTGCTTAGCATTATTCCCCACGGAGTACTTAACATTTCATTACTTTAGTTCATTATTATGGAAGAAATGGGATATGGAGATTGCTACTAGATACCCCGCCTCAACTCACGTATGGGCATCCATCTCCATCTCACATAATTCATTTATAACTCATAGATTCAATAGGTGAGAATAGCATTTCAACCTAAGAATCTCCATATTGTGAGAAACCCTTTCACAACATGTCATCTTCATTCACAAGTGTATAATCGAGAATAGCCTTTCAATCAACACATCATCATTATCATAATCATAGAAACTTCATTCATACTTCATTCATAAGTGTGTGTATGTGAGAATAGGCTTTCAACAACACCACAATTACATCATAGTCATAATCACATTACTCACAAAGTGTACTTAAACATATACATAGCCCTCATAATCATGCATAATTCACATACCTTGCCCTTCAAGGTCCATAGATCACATTGAATCAACACATCTATAACTACTACATTAGACATGGATAATAACATGATTCAATTAGCACAATTACTACAAGAATAATCTCATAACATTCTTTAATAATCAACAAACCCACATCACAAGATCATAATTGAGTAATATGGGGGTTTCATGGGTTCTTGGTTGATTTCATCATAAATCAGCAATAAATCCTCAATTCAATCATAATTCATTATAAATCAATCATTAAAAACGTTTTTGAAAGGAACCCATGAGATTGAAGTCAAATCCTAACTTTTGGGGAAATCACTAGTTTTGAAATTGAGTTTGGAGGGACTCCATGGATGAAGATTATCCATGGATGAAGAATTACCATATCTTAGTGAAGAATTCCCACGAATTTGAGAAGAAGACCTAGCTTTTTGAACCCTGGCTTCCACTTCTATCTTCTTCTTCTTCTTTGAGTTTTCTAGAGAGAGAAATAATTTGGGGAAGATGAACTTTGGGGTTTTCTTTTGGATTCTAGGGAGAATGACTTAATTTGGGGAATTTTGAGTCTAAAAAGCTTAAATGCTTTACTAGGGAAAGGGTAAAACAATGTAGTATCGATTTAGGGAAAATAACAAAAGACCCTTAAGACTCCCACTTAAAAGTTACAGACCTGCACGATTTGGCTCGCCAAGTGGTCCCTTGGCCCGCCGAATTTTCCAGTGGCCACGCCATGGAGGCAGACCACTTGGCGATGGGGGGGCCTTTGGGCGATGCGCCAACCGAGTTGGCGAGCCTCGACCTAGCCCGCCCTATTTTCCAGCAGCTGGGTCATGGGGACAGTCCACTAGGCGACCCTAGGTGCACTTTGGCGACTCGCCAAGTCACTTGGGCGACCTTTACTGTCCCTCGCCAACTTGGCTTGGGGAGGAAATGTTTTTCCTTAGTCAAACCTAGGTCTCATAGACCCTTGCCCTCAACCAAGGTTTGCTAATCCCTCACACAAAGTCCTAAGTTAGCTTACAAGATCTCGGGGTGTTACAAGTACTAAGAAGCATAGATTTTCAACTAAAACAAGAAAACACAATTATGCACTAAGTTACTTGGTAATCAACCTATGACGGTTACTAGCTTTCCTAGAACCTTTAAGTAAATCTATTCTTTTTATAACTCCTTTCTTAATCCTCTAAAGATCTTTCAGTTCCTTGTTTTCTAGTTCGCAATTGATCCTCTAAAGATCCTTTAAAGATCTTTTGGTTCCTTACTTTTCACGTATGATAGATTCTTGTTCCCCAAATAGTTGTGATCACTTCCTTTTGAAGTTGTTTCTAGTGTTTTATCTGTATGCCTTCCAACACTTTCTGAACCTCATTCTTAGGTATGGTTAGTCCTACCCACTATTGAATGTCATCTTTCACTCTCTTTAGCCAAGTGCATTATGTGAAGATGTGTAGTTGAGTCTCCAAAGATTGACTTGCACAAAGACAACATGTAGCATTTTCCACTGGAATAGTTAGATGTCTTAATCTTTCTTTTATAAGTAGTCTCCCTTGTAAAGTCATCCACACAATAAATTGATGCTTTAACTATGAAAGTGCAGTCCAAAATGAGTTCTGCTATATTTGGTCTGCTCTATTACCCCCAACATAACATTATAGCTCCCTGTAATATAATATTGACCATTATGAGTTAATGGGTATCTCCCTTGTGTGTACCAGCCCTTCATCAACTCCTTTAAAGAGTTAATCTTCTTTCAATACCGACTGTAGTCTTTCGGTGTTTGGTGATCGTGTTTAAGTGAAATATTCGGATAACCTAAAGAGGTTGTCAATGGCTTAAGCCTATTTATTATCAAACTAATAAAAAAATAGTCTCTTAGAATATCCTGAGATTACTATCTTTATCCCACCAACCAAACAATCCTTATGATTCAAAAGACATCCTGTTGAGAACTTCTATTTTTATTGAAATTATTCATTTTTCACAAAAGACTCAAAACATATAAGAAATAAAAAATAAATACAATAATATATCAATGCAATTTCATAAGTGAAGTCTAAGGAGAATAGAGTACAAACAAATCTTACTTCTATCTTGTGTGTTGTATCTATAAACCCTCGACTCAAAAAAATATCCAAAATAAAGATTTAAAAAAAAATTAAGATGAAATATAATGGTTCAGAGGAGTAATAAGTATGTCTATGGACAGACTTGCTAGACAAAATATGCCACTAAGGGATGATTTTTTTTTTTTTTTGTGGCATAAATAATTCAACTTTTGTTTGTTTTGAGTACCTTTAAAGTAGACAAGAAAGAAATTTTTTTTTATAAATGGGAAGGGTGCCAAGTGTGATGCCAATAGCATAAATGGTAATTAAGGCCAAATTCATTGGTGGCTCTCTAAAATTGGGATCAAATTTCACTTAGACATCTCAACTACTGAACGATGTTCATTTTAGACACTTCATGTAGGGTCTTGTTATATTATTTTGATACTTTTTTGACAATAAATAAAAAACTGAAGATGAGTGTAATACAATCGTTGATGATGTGACAAACAACCAATTAAATGATTACATGTGTTATTTTAAGTTAAACATTATTTTAAAATCTATTTAGTAAATAAAATAAAAATATTATTCTAAAAAATCAATTTAAAATTGTTGTCCTCGCCCGATGGTAGTTGTCTTCTCCACTACACCCAATAATTTTCTTAATTTTCTTTTTAAAATTGTTTCAGATCTTTTTTTTTTCTTTCTATTTGGTATTATTTTGAGAGAAAAAGAGAGGAGGAGGAGGGAGGGAGAGAAAGAAAAAAATATAAAATATGAGTGTTGGTATCCATTTTTTTCGGCGAAAAAGTGGAGAGCGATGATAGTACCTTACCCTCCTTTTCCATTAAAAATCGTCTTTTTTCATTATACTCAAAATCTCTTTTGTGTTTTTTTTTTTTTTTAAATTCTTTTCTTTTACTATTTTCCATATTTATTCTTTTTCTTTCTTTTTAGTGTTGTTTTGCGGGAAGAAAAGAGGGAGGGGAAGAAAGAAAGAGAGAATAAATATGAAATATGGGTGTTGGTATCAATTTTTTCGGCAAAAAAGATGGAGGGAGGTGATGATAGATTTAGAAAAGTAATACAATGAAGAAGAAAAAAAATCACTTGAAAAGAGATTTGAATCAAAAATTCAACCTCTATTGAAGGAGTTTAGGCTTGAAAAAATGGTGGGAGGTGGTGGCTTGAAAAATTGAGAAGAAGAAGAAAAAAAAAAAAAAATGGCTAACTTAAGCGTTTTACGCGCTATTGTTGAGTGTATCACACTCACTTTGACATGCCAGCAAAAAGTGTCAAAACGACACAACGGAATCCTACATGATGTGTCTAAAATGAACATCACTCAGTTGAGGTGTTTAAGTGAGACTTAGTGCCAATTTTAGGGGGTCACCGATGGATTTGACCGGTAATTAAACTCTAGTCTATATTAAGTGATACATAAGTGTGATACAAACAACTGGATTTCGGGTAGAATCCAACGGTTACTCTAATACTTCCTCTAAGTGAATTGTTCAGATCTGACACACCCTTTAAGAAAAATATTTAACTACACAAATTAAAGATTAATTTTTATTATTATTCTATTTATTATTTTCAAACTATTCACTTAAAAAATAAGTTAAAAATCTCATTAAATAAATCGTAAATATGAAGAAGAAAAAAGTCTTAACATTTCTCTTGAATTTTGAATAATTCACTTATTTTAAATTGTGAAATATTTTCAATAATTCACTTAATATGGACTAGATGGAAAAATAACAATGAATGAAGACTCACTATCATCAAAGGTTGTAGTCAAATTGTAAGTACTCTTTCATCCTTAACCACTAATCTCAAATTTGACCTCTTCGTATGGAGTCACATTATAATAGACAACACTTTACTTCACTAGAGCACATTATACAATTATTTTATCCAAATCCTCCTTGTTCATATTTTGTTTGCAAGTGGTATATTGAGAAGAGAAAAAAAAGTGACCAACTTAAGTAATTTTTGTTATTGTTTTATTCTTTCTTATGCATAGTTGAGTTATGAAAATACATAAGACGCGACTAGACGTATTGTATGTGTCAATTGTAATTTAGCTAATAAGCCTGTGAAGATCGAGGTTTCACAAGCGGTACTTTCAGATACTACTGTATATAAGCCAATTGTTTCAAATCTCTTATTAGCACTATGCTTGATGAACTTTTGCCCTCGTTCATATTAAGCAATTAGTTCAGTTAGAAATAGAAAATAGCATACAAACTGTATCTAAAGACCACATAGTTTGTCCAAAGTCCAAACACACTACCAAATGTACAATATATTTTTGTTCTTTTTTGGTATATTATATGCTTAAATATACATATACAAATTTACAAATACATAAATGTGACACAAAGGAATCAACGCGCGCTAGCTATACTCCTTACATATATATATATATATATATATAGTTGATACATAATATATATAGTGAAATGCACAGTTTTGTATGCTTATCATAACCATTCATAAGAAACAACTACTTATATATATATGTATGTATATTTGCTATTACCTTCCTGTTGGATTCACAATTTGTGAAAAGACATCATCTGTATTACCATCAGCATTTTCATGTTCACTTTCAAGGCTCAAAGTGCTTCTATGCATAGCTATCAAACTGTGTTGATCAGCATGGTCATGATCAACCTGTTTCGTTGCCTCGGAAGTTGATAAAACTCCATCTGGATTTTCTTGTAGCTGAAGGGAATATTCAAGATTCCATAGCACATCACCCATGGAAGGACGATTTATACCATTATCAGCTAAGCATTTCTCAGCTGTTTCTGCAAATTTTTTCAAGCATTCAGGATTGATCTTGCCTTTCAAATGTGGATCAATAATATCTTCTAAATTCCCTTTCCTTTGACAAGCTAATGCCCAATCTGCAAGACTAACTTGTTCTTTCGGAAGATTTGAGTTAAGTGCTGGCCTTGCACACAGTACTTCAAACAGGACAACACCATATGAGTATACATCTGATTTTTCAGTCAATTGTTGTCTTCTGAAGTATTCAGGATCTAAATACCCGAAGCTACCCTTTACGACTGTTGAAACATGTCCTTGGTTCATGTTTGGACCTGTTTTCGAAAGTCCAAAATCTGAAACCTTAGCAACCCATTTGTCATTTAACAAAATGTTTGTACTTTTCACATCTCTATGTATAATAGTGTATTTAGCTCCTGTGTGAAGGTAATGAAGTCCTCTGGCTGATCCAATACAAATCTCCAACCTTTGCTTCCAAGATAGTATAGTTTTGTTACCTTTATAAAGATGTTCCCTTAATGTTCCATGTGCCATGTGGTCATAAACAAGGACCATTTCATTATTCTCTTCACAAAATCCGATCAAGGACACTAAATGTCGATGCCTTAGCTTTGAGAGCATTTCGATTTCAGTTTGGAATTCATTGACTCCTTGTTCTGAAGATGGATTTGATCTTTTGATTGCAACTTTCGTATCACCATCGATAACTCCTTTGTACACCTTTCCAAATCCACCAACTCCAATGACATATGATTCGTCAAAGTTTTTAGTAGCTTGTTTGATCTCAGCAAGTGAAAAGTATCGACAGTTACTAGCAGCATCTGATGAAATGGTTGTGCTACCACTACCACTTCTTCCGGAAGCTGATTTGCTAGCGGAAGAATGAGAGTTGCCATAAATCGGTAGCCAACTAGTCGTGCCTGATTCAGCTCCTGGGGACCTTCTTTTCCTCTTCAAAGCAACAAAGACTAAAACAGCAGCTAGACCAAATGCAGCAGCAACTCCACCAGCAGCACCACTGATTATAACAGTATGACTATGTGATTTGTCCTGATCAGTGAATCCCCGCGGAGCTTCTTCTTTACTATGTTCTTCCTGATACTTCATCATTAAATCTGACATTGCAGGATTCTGACCTGCCAAGCTCGTGTGTCCACCGTTGATCTTAAATATCTCTAATCCATTTACAATAGCATTAGCTAAATCAGCATTATCTCCTGATGGATGCATTGCTATCCAAAGCAGATCATCTCCTTCTTTATCATCAACATGAGTCACATAGTCTTTTACTAAAGGAATTGCCTTTTCCCCATGTTGCATTGCAACTAAATCTACTCCACTTTCTGCGATTTGTCCGTTTATATATACATTAAAGACTAACGAATTGACCTTAGTGGAATCGACAATGAAATCACACCAGTGAAACCTCACAAGATACGAAAAGTTTGCATCAACACTGAAAACCCAAGTAAGGTTATAATTCATGTTGATATTCGACTCAAAACCCATCGATCTACAACTATCGTACACAGCTAGGGGTGCAACATATGATGGTAAGTCAGCATAACGAATTGTCATATTGGTGCTCATAGCAATACCAACACCTGAACCGCCATATACGTAGGGAGTATCTTCATACCAACTCCTCATTAACCCGCCTGAATCATTTTTCGGAGGAATAAACTGTCCACCAACATTGACCCTAAACATCAGCTCCATATTATTTTCCCTTACAGAGATAGTTTGCTGAGAAACAACATCTCCGTCACCAGAAGAATCTGGTTCTTCATCAGTACTAAACCCAGCCATCACAGGATCAGGGCCGTAAAACAAATCAGGTGAGGTGATCATTTCAATTCCATTGATGAATGCAAGTGATGAGTTACCAACAGGACTAATTTTGATCTCCAAAGTTGGAGAATCCACAGGATACAAAATGTATTCTTTAATAATGTAATTTTGTGACCATGCTTGTGCAGTTATATACGCGCTGAAATTATTCAACAACGTAACTTTACCAGCAGAAAGAGAGATGTATGAATTGGAAACGTTGAAATTAGGATAAGAAGTCGGGTAGAAATGAAGCCTAAGCAGAATATGAGCTGATCTATTTGTAACAGGAAGGTTATATGAGGATTCTGATTGAAAAAATCTTGCATTTACATATGGTACAACAGATGGAACAGAGGGGTCAGGGGATTGAGGTTGTGTCATGACTGATTTATCACCTGATATGAGATACTTCGCGTCCGATTCCCATTTTCTAGCATCTTCATCTGTTCCACCATTTTCAGAACCACATGCTATGAAAAATGAGGTATGATCACCTACTGCAGCATGTAACGATCGCGAAAATGAAGAAAGGCATATGAATAGTAGCAAAATACGATTTTTTGTTAACATGGTGTTAACAAAAGAGAAAAAAAGGCGTACAGGAAAGCAATGTTTTCTGTACGCCTATGAAACAATAAAAATGAGAGATTGATCTTTTGTGTTTGATTTATGGCGAAGACGAGATCATTTCTTGCCTTCTAGGCATCCATTGTTGAAAGGGTTTTAGCTTAATCAATTAGGATGCTTGGGAATAAACCAAGAAAATTGAAAAACTGTTGAAATGTTTTTACATTCTTAATTTTCTTCTTTTGTTCAACTTTTTTTGCTTTTATTGAACAAACACCAATCATTCTGATAATTGGAAGTTATGAATGAATGGTTAGGAGTGAAAATTGTAAATGTTATTCATTTTCTCCTAAGTTAATGAGATTTTTCTTTTCTTTTGAGAAATGTTTCTTTGAAAATTGATGGAAGTGAATTTATCGAACTCATCATTAGTTTTTTTTTTGTTAAAATAAAACTTTAGGTTTGTTATAAGTTTATCACCATACCAAATAGTTAGGATAGTTAATCTATTTTATAAAAATAAGTTGAAAAAATAACTAACAGGAAACAACTATAATTAACACCTATCCCTACTCTATTACCTTTGAACTAACTTGGTCCTATAGTTTCAGTACCAAACAACCAAAGTATGTTTTCTTCCTCTTCACTTTTAGCCTTCCCACTTTACATTTTTGTGATATTTGAATCAAATATTATGTCTCTGTCAAAAAATCTAGTATTGCTACATGTTTGTAAATTGTATACAGTTATTCTTATCCAACTTTTGAATGCCATTTTAATCTAAAGCTAACATCCATCATTTTAATCTTTTCCTATTTTAAATAATACATCATGGAGAAAATGTTGCAAAGAACAATTTTTTTAAACTTTTTTCCTTTCACATGCTAAGGAGGATATCATGTATTCTTGATGCCAATTGTAAACCTGTTTTTAGAGCTAGTATTTCGGCATAAATGTTAGTTGTATA
Source organism: Solanum etuberosum (assembly GCA_029582245.1). Lineage (NCBI taxonomy): Eukaryota > Viridiplantae > Streptophyta > Magnoliopsida > Solanales > Solanaceae > Solanum > Solanum etuberosum. The sequence goes on along the minus strand of JAJONR010005617.1, from coordinate 57,206 downwards.
TTGTATTCCTTTAGTAAAACCTTTTCGCCACCAACAAGCGTTGTGGTGGGATGGATTTTGAGATCTGAGTATGAAAAAAATCATGTTAATTAGTGTTTCCCTCTTAAATGGCCTTATGCAACGTGAATTTGGATTAGTCGGGTAAGGGGTGTCCATCTATCGAACACTGATTCCTGCTGCAGGAAAGAGGCTGCCTGCTGCAATTCCAGAAATTAAGTTCTTGAACACATTTCAGGAAGAGATGCTCATTTTCATCTGGTTCAACATCACATAGTTTAGGCATTCGTTATAGAGAAAAAAATATTAACATAAAATAGGGGAAATGACCATGAATAATGAAATAAATCCAATCCATTAATTGTTATATATACACATGGGGATTCAATCCCAATAGGAAAATAATGTCACATAAATTGGAATGAAGAGAGTTACAAAAACGGCTTTGTCTAAAATACATCAAACAATACAAAATTTGTTGTGATATCTCGAAAGATACACTATAGCAGCATTATTCAATAACCTGCTATAATATTCCTTATATAGTCGATAAGGAGTATGTATAATATTTGTACAAATTCTTACTCTCATCATAACAAAATGATAAGAAAGAACAACCTATGTTAAGCTATTACCTTCCCGTTGGACTCACAATCTGTGAAAAGACATCATTTTTGTTATTATTATTATTATCAGTACCATTATCACTTTCAAGGCTCAAAGTGCTTCTATGCATTGCTATCAAACTGTGTTGATCAGCATTGTCATGATCCACATCTTTTGTTGCCTCGGAAGTTGATAAAACTCCATCTGGATTATCTTCTAACTGAAAGGCATGTTCAAGATTCCATAATACATCGCCCATGGATGGACGATCTACACCGTTATCAGCTAAGCATTTCTCTGCTGTTTCAGCAAATATTTTCAAGCATGCAGGATTGATTTTTCCTTTCAAATGTGGATCAATTATATCTTCTAAATTCCCTTTCCTTTGACAAGCTAATGCCCAATCTGCAAGACTAACTTGTTCTTTTGAACGCGTTAGATTAAGCGCTGGCCTTGCACACAATACTTCAAACAGGACAACCCCAAATGAGTACACATCTGATTTTTCAGTCAATTGTTGTCTTCTGAAGTATTCGGGATCCAAATAACCAAAGCTACCCTTTACGACTGTTGAAACATGTCCTTGGTTCATGTTTTGACCTGTTTTCGAAAGTCCAAAATCTGAAACCTTAGCAACCCACTTGTCATTTAACAAAATGTTTGTACTTTTCACATCCCTATGAATAATGGTATATTTAGATCCTGTATGAAGGTAATGAAGTCCTCTGGCAGCTCCAATACAAATGTCCAACCTTTGCTTCCAAGATAGTATAGTTTTGTTACCTTTATAAAGATGTTCCCTTAATGTTCCATATGCCATGTGGTCATAGACAAGGACCATTTCATTATTCTCTTCACAAAATCCGATTAAGGACACTAAATGTCGATGCCTTAGCATTGAAAGCAACTCGATTTCAGTTTGAAATTCGTTAACCCCTTGTTGTGAAGATGGGTTTGATCTTTTGATTGCAACTTTCGTGTCACCATCGATAACTCCTTTGTACACTTTTCCAAATCCACCAACTCCAATGACATATGATTCGTCGAAGTTCTTAGTGGCCTGTTTGATCTCAGCTAGTGAAAAATATCGGCAGTTAGAAGCAGCATCTGATGAAATGGCTGTGCTACCAGCACTTCTCCGAGAAGCTGATTTGCTACTAGAAGAATGAGAGTTCCCATGAATCGGCAGCCAACTAGTTATGCCTGGTTCAGCTCCCGGTGATCTTTTTTTCCTCTTCAAAGCAACTAAGACCAAAACAGCAGCTAGACCAAATGCAGCAACTCCACCAGCAGCACCACTGATTATAACAGTATTACTATGTGATTTGTTCTGATTAGCGAATGCCCCTGGAGCTTCTTTACTATGTTCTTCCTGATATTTTTGCATTAAATCTGACATTGTAGGATTCCTTCCAGCCAAGCTCGTATCTCCACCGCCAATCTTAAATATCTCTATTCCATTTACAATAGCATTAGCTATCTCACTTCCAACTCCTAATGCATGCACTAATGGATGCACTGCTACCCAAAGCTGACCTCCTTCTTTATCATCAACACGAGTCACATAATCTTTTACTATTGCAATTTCCTTTTTTCCATTTTTCATTGCAACTAAATCGACTTCAGTTTCTGCAATTTGTCCATTGATAAATACATTAAAGACCATGGAGTTGTATTTCGTGGCATCGATGCTGAAATCACACCAGTGAAGCCTCACAAGATATATAAAATTGGGATCAACATTGAAAACCCAAGTGAGGTTATAGTTCTTGTTGAGGTTTGAATCATAACCCATCGATCTACAGCTCTCGTAGACAGCAACTGGTGCAACATATGATGGCATGTTATCGTACTGAATTGTCCTGTTGCTCCTCATAGTAATGCCTGTTGAAGCACCATATAAGTAGGGAGTATCTTCATACCAACTTCTCATTAACCCACCTGAATCATTTGTTGGAGAAATGTATTGTCCACCAACATTGAGCCTATATGCTAACTCCATATTGTTTTCCTTTACAGATATACTTTGCTGAGTAATAGACTTTTGAATACTTGTACTGAATCCAACCATCAAAGGATCCGGACCATAAAATATATCTGGCGCGGTGATCATTTCAATTCCATTGATGAATGCAAATGATGAATCACCAAAAGGCTTAATCTTGATCTCCAAAGTTGGAGAACCCACAGGAGATAATAAGTACTCTTTGGTAATGCAACTCTGTGACAAGGCTTCTGCAGTTATATACGCGCTGAAATTATTTAACAATGTTACTTTACCAGCAGAAACAGTCATAAATGATTTTGAAATATTGAAATTAGGATAAGGCGTTGGGTTGAAACGAAGCCTAAGCATAACATGTGCTGTTTGGTTTGTAACAGGAAGATTATATGAAGATTCTGATTGAAAAACTCTTGCATTTGTATATGGTACAACAGATGGAGCCAAAGGGTCAGGGGATTCAGGTTGTGTCATGACTGATTTATCACCAGACACGAGATACTTGGTGTCTGATTCCCATTTTATCATATCTTCATCAGCGCCACCATTTTGAGAACCACATGCTAAGAACAATGAGTTTTGATCATTGTTTAATGCAGCATGAAGCGAGCGAGAAATAGAAGAAATGTAACATAAGATCACTAGTAACAAAATGTGAGATTTTGTTAACATGGTTAACAAACGAAAGAAGAAAAAAAAGGCGTACAGGATAATAAACAATCCTGTACGCCTACGCAATACAAAGATAAGCTTGGAGGTTTCTTTGCTTTTGGTACAAAGACCAGGTCATTTCTTGGCATCCATGAAACAAGTGTTTAGCTAATCAACTATAGGATGCTGGGAAATAACCCACAATGAAGAAAAGTTGAAAATTGTCAACTTTTTCTTTTTGTTTACCTTAGTTTTGCCATTATTAAAGAAGTTATGAATTAATGGATAGGAGTGAATATTGTGACCCCAAAGCCTAGTGAACTCATTTGCTTCCTAAGCTAATGAGAACCTCAAGAGAAAATATTGGCCTTGAGTACTATTCGCAATATCCTCTATTTAATACAAGAAATTTATTCGCAATATATAGATGTGTTTATTTCTAAAACATTACCATTTTTGAGTGCATTTATTCATAAATTTCGTAGATTATTATAAATCACTAATACTATAGATGTGTAAATTGAAATAACATAAACATTACAACATCTCTAACTATATTTTATTAGCGTATTACTTAATAAATCACCTGAATACACTCATTTCCCAAATCGTTATCATTTCTAAGTGCATTTATTAATTTCATGTAAGATGATCAAGACACGTGATACATAGATTCTATAAACTATGAAAGGTTATCATTGACTTATAAAACATTAACGCTTGAGATGTGTAACTTGAAATAACATAAATATCACAACATGTCTAACTATTTTCTATTAGAGCTTCACTTAATAAATCACTTGAATCAACCGTTTTCTAAAACATTACTATTTTTTAATATAGTTGTTCATCGATGATTAAAACATGTGATACATGTATTCTATAAATTATGAAGGATTATTATTGACTTACAAATCATCAATTAATTTGAAATACCATAAATATTGCATCACTTGTAATTACTCTATTAATCGCAAGCAATAACTAAAATATATCAGACAAGCTATATATGTATATGTACCAACTCCTAATTTCATTCCTTTTAAAACAGTTCAAATCAATTTAAAACATCATAAAAATATGACATCTAACTATTCTATTAACGCCCCCACTTAATAAATCACCTATTTCTCAAAGCATTATCATTTTTGAATGCAAATATTCATTTCACATGTAACATGGTCAAGACATGTTATACATAAATTCAATACACTATGAAATATTATTATTGCCTTATAAATCATCAACATTATAGATGTGCAACTCATATTACAATATTTTTAATTATATTTATTAGCGTCTCACTTAATAAATAATATGTATCACTTGTTTCCTAAAACATTACTATTTGTGAGCACAATTATTCATTCCATGTCAGATTGATGATCAAAACACATGATACATAAATTATGTAAACTATGAATGATTATTATTATTAACTCATAAATCATCAATATTATAGATATAAAGCTTGAAATAACATAAATATTGCAGCTAAAATGTATAGTATAACCAATATTTGTTTTGATTCTTGATTTTATTTTTTATGAAACATATCAAATCAACTTAAATATTATAACTATTGCGGTATGTGTAACTATCCTATTGGTCGCGAGTAATAACCAAAACGCATTATGCAATTAATATATACATCAACTCGTGATTTATTTTCTTTTGAAACAGATCAAATCAACTTGAAATATCATAAATATTGCGGTATCATGTAATTATTCTATTAGTCATGAGCAATAACTAAAATGTAACATGCAACAAATATGTGCGTCAATTCCTGATTTCATTTCTTTTGAAACAAATCAAATCAACTTTGCAATATCATAAATATTGCGATATCTGCAATATTTAATCAGCGTGAGCAGTAACTTAAATGTACCATGCAATTAATATATGTGTCTAACTCCAGGTTTTATTTCTTCTCAAACATATCAAATCAATTTTGCAATATCATATTTGAAACTATTTTATTAGCGTGAGCAACAACTTAAATACACCCATGCAAGCAATGTATGTATCAAATCCTGATTTTATTTCTTATGAGACCAACTAAATCAACTTGAAATATAATAAATATTGCATATTTATAATTATTTTATTGATGCGAACAACACCTAAATAATATCATGCAAATAATATATACGTCAACTCTTAATTTTATTTCTTTTGAAATAGAGCAAATCAACTTGACATTTCATAAATATTGCGACATTTATAACTATTCTATTAGTTGTGAACAAATACTAAAATATAACATGCAAACAATATGTGCGTCAATTCCTGATTTTATTTTTTATGAAACAAATCAAATCAACTTGAAATATAAATATTGCGACATTTATAACTATTTTGTTGGTTGCAAGCAACGTTAAAACATATCATGCAGTCAATATATGGTCAACTCTTAATTTCATTTCTTTTAAAATAGATCAAATCAACTTGAAATGCCATAAATACAGCGACATCAATAATTATTCTGTTAATTACGAGAAATAACTAATTAAAATATATCACACAATTAATATACGTGTCATCTCCTAATTATTTTATTCCTTTTGAAACAAATCAAATCAACTTAAAATTTTCATAAATATTGTGACTATGAGCAACAACTAAAATGTACCATGCAAGTAATATATTCATCAACTCCTAATTTCATTCGTTTTAAAACAGATCAAATCAACATAAAACATCATTAAATATCAAAATTTATTTTTTAATACAATTATTCATTTTACGTCATAATCATCACGTAATACATACATTCTATAAATTATAAATGATTATTTTTGATTTATAAATCATAAATATTTATAGATGCATAAATATGAAATATGAAAAACAACGTAATATTATAACATCTTTAACCGTTTTATTAACGTCTTACTTAATAAATCATCCATTTTAATAACATTATCGTTTTTCAGCATCGATTCGTAATTCATCTCATGCATATCACATTATCAAAACACATGATATATTAATTTTAATTTATAAACTATGTTTTATTAACATAAATAAAATTTTCAATGAAGTTTTATAGTTTAACAAAAATATAATGCAAACCTTATAGTACTATGTAGAGGATAGAAAAAATATTTTCGGAAAATCAAATACACATATGCTTTGCATTAAAACACAACTCAAAAAGTTGGCTTCGTTCCAAAACCCAGCGATGAAGAAGAATGGAGTGAAACGGTAGAGATGAAGATGATGAGGAGATTTGGCAATCGGCGAGTCCAGCCAATTTCAGTTTGGCTAAAAGCCAATTCAAGAAGAAAAAACTGATCACATTGAGAAAAAACAAAAAAAAAATTAAAATGGTAGAGATTACGAGCATCTTCATTGTCTTTACTACAACTACTACTAAACTTTCACCAAATTCAGCAACACCCATTTGTTCTATTCACTACCCTAACCCTACCCCATTCAGAAAAAATCCATCTTTTTTTCCGCCGACTCATACAATCCTTCAATTTTTTTAGAGGTACATTTTTTAGCAGCTGATCGATTGTTCTTACTGTTGTAACAAGGTGCGATTTTTTGTTTTTGGTTATTTATTCATTTGTTTCTGTTGAATTGAAGTTTCTTGGGATGTGGGTGTGTGTTGATTAATGTGCTTGTGTTCTGGTATGTGAGAATTCTTTTTTGTTGTTGGGGTGGTGGTTTTAACTTGTGTTTGTTTGATGGTTTGTTGTGTTTTGAGTATTTTGTGCTTAGTCATTTGTTTCTGTTAAAATGAATTTTCTTGGCATGTGGGTGTGTGTTGATTAATGTGCTTGTGTTCTGGCATGTGAGAATTCTTTTTTGTTTTGTGGGTTTTCCTTGTGTTTGTTTGATGGTTTGTTGTGTTTGAGTATTCTGTTGGTAGAATTTCGTGTAGTTTATATGTTTAGATTCGACTGTTGAGCTTGATTTTAGTTCATTGGCTCATATATGTAAAATCGTGTTCTTTGAATGTTTTTGCTGGTGTGGTCTGATAAGTGTTCTATATGGCATGCTAATGCCTTGTTAATCCAGTTACTTAACGTCAATGTCATTCTGGTGATCCTTCGATTTCTGTTACTATATGATGTTTCTTGTACTTCGATTATGGTATTATTTTGTTGTAGTTACTGTTCGGTATGCTTTGTGATGTTTTCACTTCGGTTTATGCTTTCTGGATTGCTTTGGACTGTTTATCTTGAGTAGAGGGTCTATCAAAAACAATCTGTCTACTTCTGAGGTAGGGGTAAGGTCTCTTTTGTGGGATTATACTAGGTATATTGTTGTTCAGGTGATCATTTCAATTTATTGATGATACATTTACATCTTGGACTTCCATATGAGGCGCAGAGCTGTTTCCCAGTGCTAAATCCTGGATTTTCAATCTTTTTTTTTAGCTTTTCCTTCATTTTTTTTGCTGAACATTTGTTTTCTCTTCATGTTTTTTTTTGTTAGAAATGGTTTTCCACAATTGTCTTATAGAAGTTGTCTTTGCATGCTTGTAGTTTAAAGTTGGTGCAGCAATTTCCAAGTTTATCTTGTATTGTGTACTTTTAACAGTCTAATTGGTACACATTTGCTTGTGGTAGCACAGATCTTCTCATACATCATGGATGACAGTGATGGTAGTCGATACAAAGGGCTCATTTCTACTGTTAGAAAGAAAAGAAGCCAGACGCTGCGGCGACCTAGGACAGAGAATCTGACAGTTCCTGTATACCATGTTCACTCACCCCAGACATCACTTTCAGATAGTGCCTCTAGCGATGAGTATACTGATGATACTAATGCAGGAGGGAGAATCTGCAACCTCAATTACTCTATATCTAGAGATTCTTCTGCTAACAGGTTCAAAGGTGATTATTCTTCTAAAAAGAACAAGGAGGATGGGGGATCTCGCGCGACATATGATAATGCATGTGCAGGAGATGATACGAATCCCAGGCATGGTGCGTCTGTTAGGCAGTTGGGGAATGCTAGGGATGGTGTAGCTAATGATAGCAAGCTGGAAAAGTTGAAGCTGAAAATTGGTAGCGCGACTGGCATTATTCAAACCAAAAACAGTTCTTATGGATCATCTGGCAGTTTATTGTCTTCTAAAAGTGCACAACCCTCTGATGCCTCTCAGCCTCGGCAGAATCTCACTCCTCAGGTTTATAGCACACTCGGCTTAATCTTTTGAATTCTCTAAATCCACCGAATCTTAATTATATTTTGTCAGATATTGTCTGGTAGAAATTATGGTTGGTTTCGAGGAGAGGCCACATAAGAATTTGCCACCTGCTCCCTCCGTCCACTTTTACTTGTCCATTGTACTAATAATATATGTTCACCTTTACTTGTCCAATTTAGAAAATCAAGAGATAATTTATCAATTTATACCTTTTTTACCCTTATTGTTTAGTACTAATTATTTCCTATTCATTTCTCAATGAGTGAGATACTTATAAGAAGTAGGGTTGATATAGTAAAACTATTTTTTTATTTATTGCTTTTTAAGGGGTGTGCCAAGTCAAACATGAACAAGTAAACATGGATGGAGGGAATACTAGTTTCCGTCTAGTATCCGAAATATGGAAAAGAGAACACATAAAGCAACATCTAAATTTGGTTATTCTCAGGGGATGAATAATGAATGTGTCCGAGAAGCATTCTTTTTGGTAGCTAATTTGGAGATTCACTACTTCCTTTCCAAATTAGTGAGCAAGAAAGTTAGTCATTGCAATGTCTTTAAAAATGCGACTTGTGATTATTCCATTGTTCATTTACCTATGTGTATGGCTATTATGTGACAATAGATTATCTTTTAATAATCCTGGTAATGCTGATCTTTCATTTGAATCGTCTCTCTGGGTTTCAGGACAATTCAAGTGAAGACGGTCCTCTTGCAGATAAGAAAAGTAGGTCAAAAGGAATTTCGTGCAAGGGTTTCCCAGGAGGCACTTTTGGTGCTAGAAAAAGCGATATGGAGAAGATGCCGATGAAGAATGTGTTTAAAAAACAAGGAGACAAGCCACATCAAAATCGTAAGATCCAGAGGCGAAGGAGGCTTATTTTGGATGAGCTTGATGAGGAGGAGGATGAGATTCACTACTTGGAGAAGTGTAATTTGGGGGAAGAGTTAACTAAGACAAGAAGTCTTTCCGAGGGTTTGAAGGTCGATAAGTATGACATGTTGGAAGATGTTGGAAGGTCAGGCAAAGAAGTTAAAAGCATATCAAATCGAGGTTCCGAGTATACTGATTATGAGGAGGAAGAACTATTGTCTGATGGAGAGGCCAACCGGACAAAGAAGAAGGAGAAACAAATGGAGTCCTATGAGACACCAGTTGACAAAAAGAGCGAAATAAGTTTTACAACACGTCCACGACAACGGGCTCTTCTGTCTGGCAAAGAAGTTAACAGAAAATCAAATCGAGGTTCTGAGGATCCTGATTATGAGGAGGAAGAACTATTGTCTGATGGAGAGGCCAAGCGGACAAAGAAGAAGGAGAAACAAATGAAGGAGTCCTATGAGACATCGGTTGAAACAAAGAGTGAAATAAGTCTTACAACACGACAACGGGCTCTTCTATCAAGAAGGGATTCATCTGCTACTTCTGTGAATCAGATTGGGTATCCCTACGGTTGTCCTCCAGCACCACCTCAAAGTGAGAAAATTTTGTGTTTACTCATATCTTGCAGTGTTGTCCCATTCCTCAGGCACCTTTTCTGATAGTACAAAATTTGTCTTATCATCCCTGCTATTTTTGCAGAACAAAAGGAGAAGCTCTCAGATGTTGAGCAGCAACTGAAAAGAGCAAAGGCTGCTCAGAAACGTAGAATACGATATGAGAAGGCAGCTCGGGAATCAGAGGTTTGCTCTTGTTTTTGTTCTTGCTTTTGATGTATCACGTTTTTTTAGATTTTATGATGCTGAAATGAGAATAACTTGTTGAATCTTGCAGGCTGAGGCAATTAGAAAAATACTAGGTCAAGATTCCAACAAGAAGAAGCAAGAGAAAATAAAGAAGCAGCAGGAAGAGTTTGCACAGGTATCCCATGTGTTTGCTAGGCTGCAACTTCGTTAATGTTATCAAGCTAATGATCAGTTAATTGTTGTATCCTGCAGGAGAAGGCTTCCAAAGAGCTTGCACCAAACACTATCAGAACAGTTATGGGCCCAACTGGAACTGTTGTTACATTCCCTCATGATATGGGTTTGCCAAGTATTTTTTACTCTAAGCCTTGCAGGTAAGGATTGTCGCCCCTTCTCTTTCGTCCTCATTTTCTACAGTAGTATTTCGGTATGGCTGGAGTCTGGATATCATTGAGCCTTACTTTTTATGATTAGTATTCATTTAAGGTTCTTACTGTTTGTGCTTTGTGGTTTTGTTGCTATATTCCAGTTATCCTCCCCCTCGTGAAAAATGTGCTGGTCCTTCCTGTGTGAACCCATCCAATTACCGGGATCCGAAGTCAAACCTTCGTCTTTGCAGTCTTAAGTGCTACAAGGCAATTCATGAAAAGATGAAGGATTAAAAGGCCTGCTAACATAGTTGTGACATATGCAGGTTTTATTGAGGAGAGTGGTATTATTTCTTGTTGGTTACTGTTTTCTTTTGTATTTGTGAATTACTCCATGGATCATCTTCCAAAACTATTGGTCTGTGTTATGGTTGATTTTAGCCTTCCCAATCAAACATTTCTTGAACACTTTATATTCTGGCTGCTATGGGTAGTTGTATTCACTTTATATCGGTTTGTTGACTCCGTCTATTTTTTCGGGTACTTTGATTGCATTTCATAAAATGCTGCTCCATTTAATTGTTGAGCTCATAGCTATGGTTTGAGCTCTGGTAGTGCCATACTTGTGACAAGTAAGCTGAGATCAAATTTTGAATAGATTATTTTCTTGAGGTCTAGGTACTTGTTTACACCAAATATAGTAAAGCATTAGTTCATCTTTAACTTTTGTATAGAACTGCTTTTTTATCTTCAAAACATCTCTGATTTCTTTCCATCCATATAATCGTATGACTTGACGGGTGATGGCCAAGGTGGTTGATTTTCAACTTTTGACCTTGCTTGCTTTTCAAAGTCATTGAGTGTAATTTCATGTGACTTGCAGCTTTGTTAATAGTTACAAATCCTATTAACAAGAACAGTCAGGTATCTGATTGGACAGTTGCCAGGTTTTCGTGCCGGTGGTAGGTAACATGTATTAGAAGAATCAGTTAAAACCGGTGGAGTCATAGGTACTAGGGGAATCAGTCGAGGTGCACATCATATATGTGCTAGTGGGAAGTAGTAGGTATCCGATGTATTAATTGAGGCCTGTTTTTGGATGCAAATGCCAAATATTGCCAAGCCCTTTGTGGTTGTTTAATTAATTAATTAGATCATAACTATATTCTATGTCAAGGGCCAAATCCAAATCTTAGAATCTAGTATAGGTGAAGAAGTAAAAGGCCACATGTATAATGTCACCACGTTGCATTTGGTGGCATTTATCGTTGTCACGATCAAACACTTATAATTTAAGAATTTTCTTTCCAAAAAAGAACAATACAAGTCTAACTAATAGTAATTAGTATCTAACAACAATGGTTAAGTTGCAAATACACAATGCATAATGTCTAATTTTGATTGGTCAAACGCATAATGGTCATCACTTTTTCATAAATATTTGCCACTTCTTGTCTGGAATATGTGTTTGAAGTGTATATTACATATTGACAAAAATCGACTTGATTAGTTTGATTTAACCCTAATATTTAGAAATCGACTTAATTGATTTGAATTCCTTTATATAGAAATTAATTGATTATAATCGAGTCGTGAACTTCATGAAAATAGGAAAAAAATTCATTCCTCTTTCTACGAATGTGCATAAGTGGCGCACAGACGGATATGATTGGTTATGAGCGGGTTAAATAAAAATAGTAAAGTGAACACAAGATAAATATCTAAATAATCTTAGACTCTCATAAAGTAAAAACTCATAAAAAAAATTAAATAACAAGCAAACAAATGAGTATTGATAATATCGACTTATGAGAATATACATTGTTAGTGAACAATATGGATAATATTCATACTTGATTCATTTTTAAATGGTCAGTTATCCAACACATATTTAATGGATCGAAAGGGTTACTTATTTTGAACAAAAATTCCCCAAATACTTAGGTTAGTGCATGTCATAAGACTAAATTTCGTTCCACACATTTCTAAATAAATTTAAGCAACTTATCATTCGTGCCTAAAGATAAAAAAAAGTACAGTATTTTTTTTACGTACAAACATAATATAATTTTCTATATATATTATATAAATTCTCAATGAAGAATGTTCAATTCATAATTCATCACTATGTTGAGTGTTAAATCAAATTAGGAAATAGAATAAAGGAAAACACTTAATCATGAATATATCTTACGTGCTATATGACCACCAAATTTGTTGAAAATAATAATAAACTAAAGTACCGTACATAATTGGAATAAAAATTATACACACCAAATTCATTAAATATCATATGTCAACCTTATGCAAAGAATATCATCGTGACAACCACTTTATAATTTTTTGATCAAATTATATATACCTTACTCCTTTTTGTACTTCTCAAATTGTGCTGCTAACACACAACAAAAATAATCAATCTTTTTTTTTCTTCTTGTTAACTAAGTTTAAATTACATTAAATGGGTTCGAGTTCGGAATTCTACCAACAACAACAAGAGAAGAAAGTCATTTCAGTCTCAGACTATGTTGTCAATATGTTAAAAGAGTCATTTCAATGCCTTACCATTATCCTCCTCAGCCTTCTCCTTCCTCTCTCCTTTATCGTCCTCGCCAGGCTGTCAGTCACTCGCTATCTCATTGCCACATCAGAGTACACGGAGCCCGATACACTACTTGTCAAGCTCTTTCTCCATCCAAATCCTGTATTTCTTCGCATACTAACTCCACTTGTCAGCATTTCTGCTTTGACTCAATGTTTGACAGGACGAACTCTGTCTGATCACATGATTTCAAAATCTCGTCTTTATATGTCGTGGTTTTTACTTTTCACATTTCAAATTTGCGTGTGCATAGGCATAGAAGGTAGTATAGCTGTTGGAATAGATGGTACTAGTTTTAGTCACGAAAGATTATATTTATTGACGAGAAGTTTGTTTTTCATGGGATTGCATGAGACAACGTTGTTTTGGTCCAAGAAAGTAGTGAAACCGGTGGTGGATGACACAATTTTTGGCGTTGAGACGGAGGATAGGTATGTTGAGAAGGTAGCTATGGCAATGAGTTTTGGTATTTTGTGGTGGTGTAAGTTAGGGGATGAAGTTGAGTCTTTAGTGGTTGTGGCTGAGGTGAAAAGAGACTTATTTGGTAGTGTTGGTTTGGTTGATTTTGTTGGTTGGTGGTTGTATTATGTGACTGTGGCAATTGGTATGGTTAAGGTTGTGAAGGGACTAATTTGGCTAAATTTTGTGTTGTTTTGTGGGAATATTGTGGTTGATTCAGACAATGCAGACTGTTGTACAAGAAATGATGAAAAGGTCTAAGAGAGTACTTTTGACATTTTCTGTTCCTGTCTCAGTTAAAACAGTTGTAATGTTGATTGTTAAACAGAATTTGCTTTGTCAAAGAAGGGGACATGTATGTATTTTTTTCTATTTTTGAGTTAAACAAATGCAAATACAATTACAAATATTCATTTCTTTTATTACCGATAACGCCAAGGGTCTTCAGAAAGAATTTACAAGGTAGGGGTAAGTTCTGCATATACTCTACCTCCAGACCCCACTTGTGGGATTTCATTGAGTTTGTTGTTGTTTTTGTTGTTGTTGTTATCGAGGAATCTGTTGGGTGTAGACCCTTTGGGTCAGCTACAGCTTTCAAAACTTGAAGACATGGGCCCGTTCCTCTATCCCTCAACACTTAAATACCAGAGTTAGTTCGCTTGATGTAGGGCTCGAACTTGTATCCACAAACACAAGTCACTCAACATTAGCATGTCATAGTTCCACTGAGACAAACATTTGGCCTGCAAACTTTCTTTCTTGTTTCTTTTATGATCCATCAAGACAAAGTACTTTGTGATTTAACTTATCTCTTTTGTTATTTCTTTCTAACCATGGCATTATGCCTTTTAACAGTTTCTCATTGTCTCAAGCATAGAGTCCAAATGCATAAATCCTTAATATGAACTTGGCTATCTCAGTAAAAGTTTCTCTAAGAGATACAAACAATACAATTCTGTTAAGAGGACTATCTTTCATCTGGACTTTCTGCTTGTCTCAGCCATGGAAACAAAATCACCGCGGTTTCAATCTTTTAAACTTTCACCATGACCAGGTTATTTTTCTACGCGAGGACAAAAACTTCACTTTCATCCTTGTTGAGATCATACTGAGTGTATTCCCTTGATATAAGTAAAACACAGGTTATTGAAAGCCTAACATCACCAAGACAAAATTTGATCAAGTCACCTTTGTTAGCTAGCACTTTAACTGGTCCTGGAATTGGGATCATGGATCAAATCCCAATCCCCACCATTGATTTCAGTGTTTTCCAGGGTGGTCACAATCATGTTCAAGAGTGTGGGAGAAGTGAATTGATCAACAATGGCGCCGTAGATCCTTGGTTTGAATTGGACAGTGAGGATCTTGATTCTCTTTACACTGTATTTGATCTTAAATATCAAGATAATACATCAGACAAACAAGTTCAGTCATTGGAAGATCAGCAACAAAGCATTTCAGATCACTGGACCCAAAGTGATGATTCTTCCAACATGGACTTGCCCCTACAGCCTATCCAAATTCAAACGACCCCCGAAGCATCTAATGGGATTCAGCCTCAGGTGCCAAGGCTTGACAATTTCCATGGAGAGAAAACAAATTCCATTTCTTTAGCATATTTGGAGCTCTTGAACAATTGTGGGAGATTGTTCAAGAAACCAAGTGAGGAAAACTTGAGCAACGTATTACTCAGCAACGAGGCCCGTGTAAGTAACATCTCTAAGTTGTCAACAGAAGAAATCTTACGAGTTGCTGGAGAAAGATATATCCAGTACTCCACCCAAAGGGTAGATGGTCTTTCTATGTTTATACATCCGTATGCTTCATCACTTTCGGGCCTTTCCATAGAGCAAACAAAGGACATGGAACTTGTTCACCTCCTTCTAGCTGCTGCAGAAGAAGTGGATCAGCAGCAATTTCATTTGGCTAGCCAATCTATTGCACACTGCCTGTGGAAGGCATCTGCTACAGGTAACATTGAATTGTGTTTCATGTCATCTAAAAGCTTAAGCTATTAGAGAGAGTACACATTTACTTACTTGTTTATATCTTGAATAGGTAATCCAATCCAGAGACTTTGTTTCTATTTTGGTGAAGCTTTACAAGAAAGGATTGATCGAGAAATAGGAAGGTCCCCATGTTTCGAAAGAAAGTTAACGTTTTTAAGCACTCTGGCATTAGGTAATACACCTGAATCCTTAACCTGCCATACAGAAATTCCCTTCAGTCAAGTAATGCAATTCGCGGGAAATCAGGCAATAGTTGAAAATGTCAAAGGTGCAACCAAGATCCATT
Source organism: Solanum etuberosum (assembly GCA_029582245.1). Classification (NCBI taxonomy): domain Eukaryota; kingdom Viridiplantae; phylum Streptophyta; class Magnoliopsida; order Solanales; family Solanaceae; genus Solanum; species Solanum etuberosum. The sequence continues at coordinate 41,370 of JAJONR010005617.1, read as the reverse complement.
TGGTTGACTTTAATATCAGAAGTGGAATTCAGTGTACAGGCTTGATGCAAGCTCTTTCAGAACGACGTGACTGTCCAATTGAGCTTCTGAAGATAACAGCCATTGGACACCAAGAAAAAGAGAAAATCGAAGAAACAGGCAAGAGATTAAAAAGTTTTGCCAAATCCTTGAATCTTCCCTTTTCATTTGATATGGTCTTTATGTCTGACATGAAAGATCTCAAGGCAGAATCAGTCAATGTTAAAGCAGATGAAACTGTAGCTGTCTATTGTTACACTGTACTAAGAACAATGATCTGCAGGCAAGATTATTTGGACAACACGATGCGAGTAATCAGAGGATTAAGACCATCTGTGGTTGTTGTCTGTGAAGTTGAAGCAAACCATAATTCACCTTCATTTTTGAACCGTTTCGTGGAGGCACTTTTCTTTTATAGTGTGCTTTTTGATTGCTTTGAAGACTGCATGGATAGAGACAATTTGGTCAGAAAGAGGATTGAAGTATTTCACATTGGTGAAGGAATCCGGAATATGGTTGCAGCTGAGGGTGCAGAAAGGTTCACTCGGAATGTAAAGCTTGATGTATGGAGAGCATACTTTGCAAGGTTTGGAATGGTGGAAATGGAGCTCAGTGAGTCATCTCGATATCAAGCAAATCTGATTCTGAAGCAATTTTCTCATGGCAGTTCTTGCATTGTTCAAAATGATGGAAAGGCCCTCCTAGTTGGATGGAAGGGAACACCCATTGAATCTGTTTCTATTTGGAAGTTCTTGTAAAGACACTGAAAAGGGGAGCTTTAAGGACAGGAAATTAGTAGGATACTTAACTTGCTCTATTCTTTTATATACCCTAGAGTTGTTGTAGCTAGGGATAGGTGCAAGAAAACACACATTGAGGATAAAACAAGAGAAAATGCTTGAGATGGTTGGGTTATGTCTAGCGTTGGCTTCCGTGTCAATTATGGCGAGTAAAGGTGTTAAAAATGGGACAAGATAGACCTAAAATCACATGGAAGGAAGTTGCCTCGAAAAACCTACAATCTCTTGGAATTCATGTAGGCCTACCGAGAAATAGGGCACAATGGAAGAAAAAGATAAATATAAGTGATACCAACTAGTTGGCAATATGTTTTAGCCATATTAGTACATTTACTAAAGGTCCTATGTATTCAAAGAATTATTTTATATCTGCTGAAGATTTATATGCCAGAAAAACTACAGAGAACTTTTTTCTTCTTCTTTTTATTGCATATAATATATTGCTTTGTGATGAGATTAAATGGAGCAACATAGTAAGTGATGATTTATATAACCGATCCCAAACAATCCCAACTTGCTTGCGATTGAGACATTGTTGTTGTGGTGTTACCATATCTGGCATCATCTTGGGTATCTACATGATTTTTCAAAAAACAATGCTTTTACGATGTAACCTAAATCTACCATGGATAGAAGGCTATATCTCTAGGATGCTTTGTACACCGGGCTGCCTTTTTTAGGAGGCAACTTTCTCTTAACAAAAGCTCTTAGATTAGTTCAACCAACGGACTAAATGAGGCACGAAATAAATGAGAATAAACTAAGAAATGCAGAAAACACCAATTTGGTGCTGATCCTGTTTCCAGTAAAAGAACCACGTCAAGGAAAATGTGATTTATGAATAATGAATCAGTCAGTTTACAATCTTAGATTAAGCAAAGCTAACACCGGGAGCTTTAAATGCATTTTGTTCATCCATCACTCTCCTCACACCCTCAGAATCCACATACCTGCCCATACCTGCAAGGATATTAGAAAGAAGCACATAATCGCCACCATATTTTTTTTCCGTCTCCATGATCTTCTGCATAACTCTTTCTCCCATATCTGCATTATCATGAAAACTACAAGCACCTAATAGTGTTCTCCAAATCACAACATTAGACATCGTATTAGGTATCTCCAATGCTATCTTTTCTGCTTCTTCTAACCTACCTTCCCTCCCTAACATGTCAATCAAGCATCCATAATGCTTAATGTCTGGTTGAATCCCAAACTCATCAACCATCTTTCTGAGAAACTCGATCCCCTCATCCACCAAACCTCCATGACTGCAAGCATTGAGCATACTCAAAAACGTTATGCGATTTGGTTCAATACCTGCATCCACCATCATCTTATAACTATCGGAAGCTTCTTTTGCCATCCCATGCATTGCATATCCTGATATTATCGACGTCCATGACACCAAATTCCTTCTTTCATCTGATATATCCTCGAAAGCTCTCACAGCATCGTCTATACTTCCACACTTAGCATAAGCGTCCACAAGCGAATTCATAACACGAATATCAAACACATCAATACCACTTTTCTCCCCATAAGCATGAATCATTCCGCAACACTCTAGACACCGAACATTCCAAATAGCAGGGAAAATCGCCAAAAGAGTCACTTCACTCGGTTTAATCCCCTCAACCACAACCATTTCCCGAAACAATGACAAAGCCTCATTAAACCGACCCATCCTCGTATACCCATCGATAAGACCCGTCCATGAAATAACATTCTTCTCCGGCATTACATCAAACACCACCCGAGCAACCTTAACATCACCCCATTTAATACAACCACTGATCAAAGCATTCCAAGTCACAGAATTTCTCACAGGCATTTCATCAAACACCTTCTTCGCTTCACCAACCAACCCACATTCCCCATACATATTAACCAATGCAGTTTGCACATAAACATGAGATTCAAACCCATCCTTCAAACTCAAACAATGAATCTGCTTCCCAATACAAAACTTTCCTAAATTAGCTGACCCTTTAATCAAGAATGAATATGTAAAGCTATCAAAAAAGATAATGGGGTAATACTGTAACCGCAATTGTTTGAACAGAAAAAAAGATTCTTGTGGGAAAATACCAAGAGAGTAATGCCGAATTAAAGAGTTCCAGAGAGTTAATAAAATGGGTATTGAAGAACTTGGGTTGAAGGTGTTTTCTACAGTGGTGAATATTAACTGAGTATGAATTTGCTGAATTGGTTTGCGATAGTTTTGGTACTTTTTGACAAGACTAAGAAGATGATGAACATCTCTGCCCATTAATAGCAGCAAAGTTTCATTTTCTATGGTGGTGAATATTATGGTTTAATAGCACAAAGTGTATTATATGTAATTATTTTATTGAATGCGATGTTTGAATATTATATGTTTGTTTTCTTTCGAGTGTAAAATTGATATAAAAAGAATACGAACTTACTATAAAAAGATAATATAGGAAAATATACGATTACTCCTCTGTCTCTAATTACTTATTTATTTTTTCTTTTTTAGCTTATCCCTAATTACTTGTCTATTTTGATAAATTTAGAAAGGACAAAATTTTTTTAGTAGAACTTTTTGAAAAATTTAACTATGTCAATTATTGTTTTCTTAGTGTATCAATTTAAAAGTGGACAAGTAATTAGAGATAGAAGGAGTATTAGATACAATAGTCAAACATAAAATTAAATAATAATAATATAACATGGATTACACCAAATCAATCCTAAATGAGACTTTTTTTGTATCGATCAAAAGGTAAGGCGATACAGCCCCAAATCAAATCCTAAATGAGACTTTTTTGTATTGATCGAAAGGCAAGGCGATACAACCCCCAATTAAGGAAGTAGTTACGTTCAGTATGTCCCTCATTTTTTTCTCTAGAAAAAGATATGAAGAAACATAACTTTATTGATAAATATTGCGGGTACAAATCTGTTGATCCCTTGATTCTTCTCTCATGAGATTTATCCATGATTCGAGGGCCGTTATTGACATATTTCTCGAACTAGGATGATTTAGACTTGATCTCCATAATTCGAGGGTCGTTAGTAGCGCATTTCTCAAACTAGGATGATTTAGACTTAATCTCCATAATTCGAGCGTCGCTAGTGACATACTTCTCGAATTAAAATGATTTGGATTTGATCTCTTTATAAATATTTCATGAATTTGCGTAATATTCGAGATTTCGATCTCTTTATGAAATTTTTGAGATTTTTTTTCAAGAGAATATAATACCCTTTATATAGGCATCAACTAGGACATAGTACCCTTTATTCTTAACATATGATGGTACCTCAGAGTGGATAGGAGTAGGTCGAATCCATATTGCCACATAGCAATAATTGCATCTAAATCTAATCTATTTACTCGACAATTCATGTGATGACTTCACGGGTCTTATGTAAAGATACATTTTAATAAAATTTAAATATAACAATACAGATACTTTTAACAACAAAATATCTTTGGATGTCATCTTCACAACGTGGATGTTAACCATTGGCTAATAATAGGATAAGAAATGTGTGCTCATTACTCATTTCATCATGATAATATATACCGATCTCCCCATCCTAAAAAGAAGAAAAAATATTTCTTCTTCACCTTAACACAGAGCAAAAAAAAATGGCCTCCATAGCTGGTGTTAGTATCACAACCCCAAGAATTTCAGCCAAATCATCCGATTCACCTAAAATTCAACCCTTGAAATTCCAAACCCTAAACAGCCCATGGAAGAAATCAGCTCAATTCGGTTACCGGAGGATGTATGTAGTAGTACCCAGAGTAGTTCCGGATAAGAAGCTATCTGATTTAGTTGCGGAAAGTGTAAAAGAAGCTGAAGAAGCTTGTGCGGAGAATCCGGTGAGCGGTGAGTGTAAGGCGGCGTGGGATGTGGTGGAAGAGACGAGTGCGGCGGCGAGCCATGCGAGGGATAAGAAGAAGGAATCGGATGTGCTGGAGAATTATTGCAAGGATAATCCAGAAACTGATGAATGCCGCACTTATGATAATTGATTATGATTATGATGATAGTAGCTACTCATGTGTTGTGTTTTTTTCAAATGGTAATTTGATACTCTGTTTATGAACATTGCAAAAGTTAATCTTCTCTTATGTATGGTGTTTAATTATACCTACTCCGATGAGTTTCAATTTATGTGATATAGTTTGAATGAACGCAAAATCGAAAACAATTTTTCCACCTTTACAAATTATGAAGTTCTAATAATGACTTTTATTATCCTTCGGGCTGGCCCAATGGTTTGGGCTTGGGGACTTCCATGTTGGAGGTCTCAAGTTCGAAATTTCTTGCCAGCGAAAGCAAGGGGTTTGTCTTCTAGGTCGAGCTCGTCGCACCGGACTTGCTTAGTGCGGGTTACCTCTCCTCTCCTATGTGGTTTGCGAGCTATTGCATAGGAGCAGAGGTTTTACCTGCTAGCAGCTGCGGATTTACCTTGTCATATAAAAAATAATGACTTTTATTAGATATGTCATTAAGGTCTTTCTTTATCTAGGAATATTTTGTGGTTCTTATTAGTAGTAGTTAATTTCATGACTATAAAATTCCTCTTATTACTATTTAAAGAGTTGTATTTTTTCCAACTTTCAACCAAACCTTCTTTATGCATATCTATTGAGAGATCAATCATGTAGTTGATGCCTATGTAGCTCCTTTTGAATTTTGCCAATCCTAGATACCACTATAATATTCTGTTACTAATATGTATTTATCGCTTTTAATAAGAATTGAAACTGGTAAAATTGTTGTCATGTGATCAAGAGGTCACATGTTTTCAAGCCTTAGAAACCATTTCTGACAGAAATATAAAGTAAGACTGTGTACAATAGCGAGAGCTTTAGTGCACCGAACTGTCATTTTAAAATAAGAATTGAACAACTTCGGCAAGAACAAGCTCTACTAGTAATCATACTTACAATTTTCAGTTTACATGAATAAATAAAGCATCTTTTACAACAACAAAAAGAAAAAAAGACCAACCTTCCCTTAGATTCATCTCTTTATAAAATTCATTCCTAATTATATCAGTTTGATTCAAGAACTTGCAGATGAGGATGAAAATCCAGTGATGAATAATTGTGTTATCTGAGTCGGCTTACCACCAATCTAATTTTATGAGTACCTGCTATCTCCCACCAACACAGATGCCAAATAACTGTCCACGAAGACAGATGGGAAGACATATCACTTGTTCAACTCTTACAAATCAAAGGACAGAAAAAAGAGTTCCTTGTGTAAACTCTTTTCCCTATAAGCATTGACATCCAGTGATCAAAATAGTGAACACATAAAGCATGGAAAAAATAGGATAAGCAGATCCACAATAACACAGAATGAACACACAGCAATTTCATAGAAATAAGAATGGCCATCTCATTCATAGTACTCCATATATAATCCAACAGACTAAATAAAGTCGACAAAATACTAAAAATAACAAACTAGATATTCAGATACCACCGATAATAGCCAAAACCAACCATGACTAGTCGGAACAAAAGCTACATTGCTAATATCAAACTAGATATTTAATACGCTTTTCTCTATTCCATTCTCGTAAATCATCAGACCAGCAGCTCAAAACTGGAACATATTAGAAGCAGTGATAGGTTGACTTGGGCAAGGCAGTTGCCATGGCTCCAGCAAAGTGTCGGGAATTTCAGGAATGTCCACAGGAAATCCAGTAGTATCAGCCCAAAATTGGGTGAGTGAGTTCAGTGAATTCAACCGTTCAGTCAATTCTGCAAGCTGAGCCCTCAGCACGTTGTTCTCTGCATCAATGGCACGATAATTCCTTTCAACAGAATCAATCTTATTGCGGCAGATACTGTTCTGGTTCTGCAGCTGTGTTGTTTCGCTACTTAACTCCTCCAAACGCTGCTGCTTCTTCATCCGTGACCTCTTGGCCGACTCACGGTTGGATTCCATTCTCTTCCTTTTCCTTTCGTCAAACTTTGCATACCTCTGGTCTGCATCTGAACCAGAACTCACCAACTGTGGAGTCGAAGACATGTCTCTCAGGCAGGTTTGATGAATGATAAAAAAATGGAAAAACAGGGAACTATGTATAATTTGTTAAAGCACCAAACTTTTGATAGTGTGGCTATGGAATTTCTAAATTAAACTGGAAGAAGACAATGATGAGGGCTAGTTCATGAAAACACGTAGAACCAGTAAAGAAAGACTACTGAGAAAGAATGCAGAATCCGAACTCGACGCACGCGAATAGAGAATGACATGAAGAAATTTTGAAACTAAGAATCAAACATTGGAACTTTGTAAGAAACCCCAATCAATCTTCCAGAAACCAAAAAATTCTTTTGTGTAGAATATCCAAATCCAGACAGCAAGTGAAAGTATTCACAAAAAAGATCTGCAATCAAACACAACAGACTATATAAGAAAACTTTTCAGAAACACAATCAGAAGGCAAAAACAAAATTCAACCACAAAAAGAACATAACCACAACAACATATGTTCTGCCACCTCAACAAAATTCTAACCTTTTAAAGATTTCTCAACTTAATTCTTCAAATACAACAAAAATAACAACAACATCAACAACATACAAGTGGGATCAAGGGAGGGTAGTGTGTACTGTGTACACAGACCATACACAAAATCCTTCAAATCTTTCAACAAAATTAAAAACTAGTCTTCAAATCCTTTTGGATTTTTGAAAGATTTGGAAATGTGAGTTTGAAGATCTTCGATAAAGAGTTCTTTTTTTTTTTTGCTGAAAGAACTCAACCAAATTACTGTTTTTGCAAACCCTAAAACAAATGTCACTAAATTAAGGGTCACCAAATCAATTGATATCAGATGATTAACCTACTCAATAAAGTTGGTTTTGATTCTAATCCCATAAAAAGGGGTAAAAGTTCTAAAGTTCAAATCTTTTTTCTTTTCTCAGTTAAAAAAGTTCAAATCTTTTTAGGCATGAGATCCATCTACTCTTTACCATCAACACAAACTGGAAAATCATCAAACAAAACAAACAGAAGAACTTTCTGATTCCTATATAAAGGGGTAAAAGTACTAAAGTTCAATTATTTTTTCTCTTTCTCAGATAAAAACTTTATAGGCATAAGATCCATCTACTCTTTACCATCAACACAAATTGGAAAATCATCAAACAAAACAAACAGAAGAACCTTCTAATTCCTATATAAAGGGGTAAAAGTACTAAAGTTCAATTTTTTTTTTCTCTTTCTCAGATAAAAAAGTTCAAGACTTTATAGGCATAAGATCCATCTTCTCTTTACCATCAACACAAATTGGACAATCATCAAACAGAACAAACAGAAGAACTTTCTAATCCCTATATAAAGGAGTAAAAGTACTAAAGTTCAAATCGTTTTTCCTTTCTCAGATAAAAAAGTTCAAATCTCTATAGGCACAAGATCCATCTTCTCTTTACCATCAACACAAATTGGAAGATCATCAAACAAAACAAACAAAAAACTTTCTAATCCCTATATAAAGGGGTAAAAGTACTAAAGTTCATTTTTTTTTTCTTTTCTCAGTTTAAAAAAGTTCAAATCTTTATAGGCATAAGATCCATCTTCTCTTTACCATCAACACAAATTGAACAATCATCAAACAAAACAAACAAAAGAACTAAAAAAGAACATAAAGAACAAACAAAAAAACTAAATCAAAACACACAAAATAAAGAAAGCAAAAAAGGAAAAAGGGTAAAGGAGAATGAAGCTTACCTTCGCAAAGAGGTAAGTTGTATAACCAAAAGGTTGAAAGAATGTTATAAAGCATGAGAGGATGGGGTTTATATAGGGAAGAAGAAGAAGCTTTTTGAGATTTTTTTTTTATTATTTTAAGGAAAGTTGTGTCATAGGTGTAATATGGTTGGCTGTAGGATGACAGCTAATAAACCTACTAATATTAGGTAAGTTTCTTCTGTCTTTCCTTATATATTTTCTCTTAATTTCAAAATATTTTTTTTATTTAATAGTACATGATCCCATGTTTTTATTATGCTGAAAAATATTGTTATTATTCAAGTCTCCAATATCTTTGACTTAGAGAGAAAATAATCTATTTAAATATATGTGTCTTAATTCTTAAAATTTTATGATTTTAAATATGTTACATAATGTTATTATAAATAAATGCTAATATATTAATTGAAAAAAGGATTAAGGTGATGTATCCATTATCTTTTATACTTTTTATCACCATACATAACATAAATTTTATTTGTATAACATTTTTAGTCCATCTCAAGTTTAAAAGAAATGGACCTTTATATTGAATATGAATAAATAGAACATATTTATCCTTTTTATTGATAATCTTATATTTATTGAACTTTCTTTTAAAAAAATATCGTTTGTCTTTAAAAAAATATTTTTTAAAAGGTAAACTGATATATTTGATCCTGATATAATAAAAAAATATGAAAAAAAAATTGGGGAGTAATTGAATAGAACTTCAAACTTAAGGGACTACTATGAAGTTTCAACAAATTATATGGAGTCATCTTCTCCAAGTCAAAAATTTTCACTGCCATAGCTAAACGACCGATAGATCTCAAATTCTTCAGTTCTGCCATTGAAGTATTTGTGGAGCTTAAGTAACTGATATTGAATTAGTGAAGACCAAAAAAAAAATGGGTGTAGATGATGAAGTACCGATTGACGATAAAGCGAAGAGAATGAGAGATCTATTATCGAGCTTTTACTCTCCAGATCCTAATTCTACTTCAGTTCCGCCTAATGCTTCTTCCAGATTCGCAACTTTGGATACCATTAACACTACTGCCTTCGATGCCGATCAGTACATGAATTTACTTGTATGCCCTCTCATTTACTTGCTTTCTACTTCATTTTGGTTGTGGATTGATTTTGATGGAAAAAAAAACTGGGTTGAATTAGTTTTAGTTTGATTTATAACTTCTTTTTAGCAATTTTAGCTCCTATTTGGCCGATTTTGAAGTTGAAACTTGAAAAGTTGAGTTATTGAAGTTGGGATTGGACATCCATTTTACTTGGAAAGAATTTGAAGTTTTGTGACTTGAAGTTCCAAAAACTTGCTGAAAGTTTGTTGAAGACAGATTTTCAGGATTTGATCCAAAATCTATGACCAAACAGATATTCAAAATCTGATCCAAAATCTATGGCTAAATGCTAGCTTAGAATATGGCTATCCTGGAAAAAGATCAAGTTTTTATTTTAATTAATAAAGCAATAATTTTATTGAATTCTGTAGTTCCAAGAAAGTATGTCTGTGTACACTACAAAATTAAAAGATTTTAGGACTTGTTTAGACGAAAATGTCTTAGAAAGATGTTGTTTCGATTTGATGGGGTTCGTACTTAAATAATGGTAGAAGGAGGACTAAGAAAATGGTATTAAGAGGATGTGTGAGTTTAGAAAGGTTCAGGTGTTTGATCATCTATCTTACTTTGTGAAGTAATGTTTATGTAAGGATGGAGGAGTAAGTAGATGATAATGTGGTTTTGGACATGGAACATAACTCTTTAATTGTTTAATGAACAATGGAGTAACATAATGAACCATATTTATCTTTTCCGTCCAAGCTTTACCTGTTGGTCTTCAGGAAATTCCATGTTCAACTAAGCAAGTTACATAACGGGCTTATTGCTTACGCCAATTTCGGTTGCATCAAAGTCTCAAAGATATCAGCTTTTTCTTTGTTCTTCTTCAAAAACCAGAAATTGCATCCCCCATTTACAAGATTGCAATAATGGCTAAATTTCTTAGCTTCCCAACTTATGGAGGTGAAAAAAAGATTCTTCTTTGGTAATACACCTGTTAGAGTTATTAGCTTCAAGGCCTGGAAGATTCTTGCAGCTTCTTCATCTATGTGCACATCTAATATCATTCTCCACTAAAGTAACTGGAGCCTATCCCTACCCCTTAACTGCAGTGGATGACGGAATGTATAGTACTGTGAGTACGAGACTGATCCACTAGCAGGAAAGGAGAGAAGTGCATAGTACTTAACTACGCCAAATTCGGCCAAGCTCATTTATGGGAGCTAAACAAAGAAAGGCTTCAGTAGTTACTCTTAGGTCTTACCCCAACCTAACACAGGCAAATCCTTGTACCATTTACATGTTTTAGGTACCATTGAAAAAGAAAGAATGCTAAAAATGTGAATGTGGTTGCTCCTTCAGTTTAATTTACAAATTCCTACCAAGTTAATCTTGACTTCCCTGTTTTCCTTTTTCCCAATCTATTTAAATTGACGCTTATAGCATCATCAATAAACATGGCAAGGCAATACGTAAAAACTAGGATAAATCTGGATTGCTCACTCTTCTTTGTTTGGATCGACGTCTTTGGAAAGAGAAAATAAAATGTTTTGAACATATACAGACAAAGCTCTATAACATATTTTTTGGCTGATATAGTGAAATGTTGTTATTGAGAACATATAATATAACATAAGATTAAAAATCGGTTCCAAAAACTAAATTGGCTGCTATAGTGAAATGTTGTTGTGGAGGATGACCTGTATATAGAGAGGCCTGACTGTAGTAATTAATTCTTACAGCCTTACGACTTACGAGAAAATGTTTGGATATTCTTTTTTTCCTTTTCTTCAGAGCAGGCAGCACTATGTTTCTAGTTTTAAAGATCTACTTAACTTTTTGAGCTATTTGGAGCTGAAACTGTAATTTATTTTCTTGGTAAATAGAAACTGTAACGCTTTTGATTAGAACAGTCACCTATTGTGCATTTGTATGAATAAAATTATTACCTTTTAAAAGAAAGAGACATTGTCAACAATCATGAAGATATACTACAACTTAGGGATCTTTTACCACCAAATAGCAATACCTGAGATATTACATTGGTAGTTGGGATTTTGGATGTAAATACATAGTAACTACGGTATAAATATTGAACTCCACCCTGTTTAATGGGGGTAATGGCTTCTATTGATATGCGGCGCACAAATTTCCGATGACATTTTTATTTTGTAACTTCACCAGAAGCCTAAAAGATTCAAGAAGAGGCATAAAATTCCCATAGCAGTTTAATCCTTGTAACTGGAAGAAAAGAAAAGGAAAATGAGTTGTCATACTTTCAGTCAGCAGTCTATTGCAATAGAATCAATCAGTATTCCTTGTAGAATATGCTTCCCCATTTACCTCAGCCTACCCAAGTCAGAGGAGCAAACTTTGACACAGTGGACGTGTTGGTTTGGCTTTGACTAAGGCGTCTTCCGTAAAATTTTTGTATTGCGAACTTTTGTACTTATCAGAGAGTTCTTTACTTAATCTGTTGCTTGCCCATTTAATCATGCCATCTTTTCTAGTCGTGGAAAAAAATAAATATGACTTTTGATTTCATTTGTCTGGGACGAATGTCATATATTTCATCAAACATACAGGTGCAGAAGTCCAATTTGGAAGGTATGCTACAGAGGCATGTTGAAATGGCTGCTGAGATAAAGAATCTCGATACTGACCTGCAAATGCTGGTATATGAAAATTACAACAAGTTCGTAAGTGCCACAGACACAATTAAAAGGTAAACCATGTTCTAGAAAGTTGTTCTGAACCCATTCCATCCCTTGAGAGACAAACATTAGGGGGTATAGTTGCAACTTAACTCTACGTAGGTTGAGTTTGTTAGTACTTATAGAACGTTTCATAGGTCCTCAATTTCTGCTGTTCAATTAGGGGGATCAGGCAACTGTTAGAGGTTTCTTAAACTTATTATGCTTGGCTTCAGCTTATATGTTGAATCAGGACTAACTGGGTTTTATCTTGTCATGTTCTCATTTGGCATTAATAAAGAGCTCACCTGTATGATTACCTTTCCAGGATGAAAAACAATATTGTTGGCATGGAGACAAATATGGAGCAGCTTCTTGACAAGGTTTTTGTTTATTTCTTTTTTCCCTTTTTACTTGTTTAAAGAATTTTTGAACTTTTTTGGGGTTATAATCATGACCTAAGCAGCAAAACACTGAAAGATGTGTATCAAAAATGAGATTTTCTTCAATTATTTGCAGATAATCTGTTACCATTCTCAAAATAATTATTTGCAGATAATGTCCGTGCAATCTAAAAGTGATGGGGTCAATACTTCTCTTTTTGAGAAGAGGGAACACATAGAGAAATTGCATCGGACCCGTAATCTTCTACGCAAAGTTCAGGTACTAAAGTGAGGTGTTAAGCTCTTGCAATGTTTTACGCAATTGTGAAATGTGTCTTTTCTTATTGAGTATTGAAGTTACCAACTGTGGGTTCTTATAACAACCTTTACAACTAAGTTGATGTTTGCTGTTAGTGATGAGGATAGAGGAATAAGCATTTCCTTTATATGCTCGATATTTTGAGCTGGTTGACTTTTGACTGTTTATGATTTAACCAAGGGAAATACTTATAAAAAAAAATAATTAAGCAAGGGAAAACAAGATGCTCATTCGGCAGTGAAATAGATTGATCCAGATGTTAATTGAAGAATGGCATCATCTGTTACTTCCAGTACAAGCTACCTGAACTCATTATTCATGGGGTATATGTAGAGCAATTTACTTATTAAGTGAAAATTGTTTTTAGGAAGAAGAAGGAATTATACAACAACAACATACCCAGTGAAATCCCACAAGTGGGGTCTGGGGAGGAAGGAAAATTACCCATTCCATATTTTAGCCACTGGATCTTTGGAGCTCTTAATAGTTCACATGATTAAATGGTCAAAAAAGGATTGGTGAAGTTGTAAATAAATGCTAATGTCAATTGAAAAAAATAAAATGTATTTTTACCTTTGCAGTCTTATAGACTTGTTGTTCAGGTTCATCATGTAACTTTCTTTTCCGAAATAGATAAAATGCAACTTTATGTTGTATGTTGCTATCAATTGTATAAGAGTTGGTTTCTGGTTATGTGTGAGTTACATGGATTTCATTTTCTGTGGAAAAGAGCAGTTCATATATGATCTACCCGCTAGGTTAGGAAAGTGTATCAAATCAGAAGCCTATGCTGATGCTGTGAAATACTACACTGGAGCCATGCCCATTTTCAAGGTTTGTGCATAGTGATCTTTGTTCCACTGTTTTTCCTGTTTGTATGATGTAAATGCACGTCAAAGTCTCATCTTTAATGTCAGCACTTTTTCATCACCAGGCATATGGAGACTCTTCGTTCCAGGATTGCAAAAGAGCCTCAGAGGAAGCAATTGCTGTTATTACAACGCACTTGCAGGTTTCTCCTTTTTTTCTAGTTAGCAGTTACTTTGTCGAGAGAGGCCATAGTTGGTTGAGGTACTTAAACTGAATTAGATATTTTATTAAGATGGAGGGAAAGGGAGGAGAGAAGACGAAGAATAAAGAAAGACTTTTGAAACTTGTGGTCTTCAACAAGCCATAGACATTTGTGCAACTATAAATCATCTAATTAAGGGTAAATGAGAGGTTTAAAGTTAAATTGTTTTTTAAAATAGAAAGGTGCCATTCTTTTTGCGACAAACTACAAAGGAAAGTGTGTCCATAAAAATGGGATAGACGCGGGGGGGTTGATTTTGTGTTTGAGTTGTCCAGCGTTACTTCTCCTTTCCTTTCATCTCCATTCTAAACAAACAAACAGAGCAAAGTTTCGTTATCCCTATGAACCATTTAGATCTCTGCCATGCTGGGGAGTGTTTTGATCTGCCCTCTCTAAGGGCTAATTTTGAAGGAGTAGGGAAAAAGATGAATCTGAATACAAATTTTGCAGAACACTGGTTCAAGCCATTTTGGGTTTCTATCAAGAACTTGGCAAAAAGGATCAGAGTTGAGCTTTCATATTACTTTTTCTTTGGTTACAGGGAAAGGTATTTTCAGATTCTGAATCAATACAAGCCAGGGCTGAAGCTGTTATGCTCCTTAAGCAGTTAAATTTTCCGGTTTGTATCACACCTTTTTTTCTGCTCTATATATGAGCATTTCTATCACTTGTTTTGCATGGTTCAATTTATCCTTGAATGTTAGAACGGAGTTTTCATTTCATAAGAATTTTAGTCTGCTTTAGTTCAAATAAAATGTGTAGTAAAGAAATGCACTCTGCACTCCCATTTGGCATATCACTGTCCCTCTCTCAGCAAGAAGCTTAGCTTCTAGTTGTTTTCTCAGCTCTCCATCCTGTGAAGAGTGAAGATGAGTATGTCGATGGTCTCAATTTTATCCATGCCTTGCTCGGCAGTAGCTAGTGAAATTGCTGCATTTTGTTGAAAGTTTGGTCCAATGTGAATTAATTGCACAATGGGTTAACTTGATGAATTACACCATTGATGTAAGAATGGCTGGGAAGGGATGTGGGTAAGCAACGCGTGAAATACATATTAAGCTGACTTTCATATATTTTGGATAGCCATATACTAAGATCCTTTTACTGTTTGTCTTAAAAATATGTGCCTGTAATAACTTAAAATATTTTTGGTCTTTTAAAAGGATTATGATAAATTTCCTATTAAAATAGGAACATAGACATAAGCTATGTTACTAGGACTCTTCAAAAATGTCGCTGCACCCATGTCAGATCCTCCAAAATAAACTACTTTTGGAGGATCGGACATGCACCTGACGACAATTTTGAAGAGTCTGAGGAACATAAGACATAGGTACCTTATGTCCCCTGAATTATCATCAAAACCCTATGGTTGCCAGTACCTCTGAATTAGAATCAGCTTCCTCTTCAATTTTATCCTTTTCTTTTCTCAAGTAGAGAATTGAAATTGTTAAGGATGTGTTTTTACGTAGTGCAATGGTAAATGTGGTCATTTTTGTATGTTTATAGAGCCAAAGGATATGGTAGTTTGTTGGTAACTAAAATTATTTGTATGCTGGTCTCATGGTATGGATTATACATTGCATGCTTGTCGAAATAATTTCCCTCAAGATGAAAAGAAAAATATATGATGTAAAGAGGAAACCCGCGACCTCATATTCTTTGGATATCAATGTGGGAATAACTGTCTATGTTCGAGTTTAGTTTGTAAATACTAAAAATGGCTGAAACAAAAATTCATGTGTTTATTGGTGCAATGAAGATTACTGAAATTTCTATCGTCTTCTTCTTGTATGTTGATCTTTTTTTTTTTAAATGGTAGCATCTTGTATTAAAATCAAGAAGGCTGTAAAGCCATAATTATAAAGAGTGTGAGCGAAAACTAACATGTTGATCTTTGAATGTATATGTTTTATGCAGGTTGATAATTTGAAGGTGCAACTGTTTGAAAAGTTAGAACAGTTCCTTGTGGATCTCCATCTGGAATCTAAGGAAATACCCCCTGCTTCAGCAGATCAAGGAAACCTTCCTGAATCAGCTACTTCTGCTGCTCATGAGGTGCGTTAAAGCAAGGTCATTACTCATGCTTTGAAGTTGGAAACTTAGGCTTCAATGTAAATACCATAGAGAGATGAGAAAGAAGTAAGGGGAAGAAACAAGAAGGAGAAAGAGAGAAGAATATGAGGGAGAGATTGAAGACAGGGAGAGGAGAAAGGGGGAGACGATTGCGAATAGATAGAATGACTAAGACAGAAGAAGAGGGAGAAAGAAGGGAGAATGGAGGGAGTCAGGAGTGAAAGAAGTTTTAATATACAATTTGATTTGTCAAATGTTTTTCAAAATAAAGTATGTGAAGATCCTAGTGTAGCATGGGGCTTTTAATTAAGGGAGACTTTTACAACAACAACATATCCTGTGTAATCCCTCATGTGGGGTAAGGGAGGCTTTTGGTTATAAAAAAATGGGATAAGGATAACTAAAACTAACGATAGGGATATGAATAATGACAATGATGTTTTTGGTTAGTTACATTACTAACACTATTTCCTTTACTCTTTTTTAAAGATGAGTACCCCTCCTAACCTTGCAAAGAGGTGGAAATTATCACTACAAAAAGGGTGTGAATGATACTTGAGAAAAGAAACTAACCATAATTAAACTTCAATTGAATTGCATCATGACATGACTTGCCCATTTATGTGAAAGATAATACCACTTTGCTGAGATATTTGTTATGCAACATTCTAGTTCCCCGCACTTAGCTTCCCCGCACTTAGCTTAATACAAGATGGTGAAACCAAAAGGACACATATTTGGGATCTTAAGTATGCTTCTGGAGTTCCTTTCTTCTGGATTTGAATTGTATGGTTGTATTATTCATTTTTTCTCCTTCTGAGCACTAATTGTATTTACACTAATGCATTTCCGATTCATGACTTAGGCTTCTATTCGTGAATTTTCCGAGGCTGTCCGTGCTTATCGTGTTATTTTCCATGATTCAGAACAGCAACTTTCCAGACTTGCACAAAACATACCTAAAATGTACGCATTTCTTATTCACCACATCCCTTTCTTGGTGAAGCTGATTTTGTTCTCTCATTATCATTTGTGCTTAATATTTTTGCATCTGTGATTACTACCAAATTTAGGCACTTTGAAGCCACCCAGCAGCACATCAAGAAACAACTTGCTTCTTCTGATCTTGTTGCCATGTTAAGTAAGTTTAACTAGCATTCACCTCATGGACATTGTAAAATGGGCTTCTATTGTATTTTGCTTATTCAACTTTAATTTTGCATTTTCAACTGCTTCTCTTCAACTCCTTTATTTGGACTTCGTTTTCTTATTTACCTTACAGCGTTGCTCCCTGCTATAGATGTTTGATATGATTGATTGTTTTGTTTAGTTTCAGTCTTGCTTGTTCATTAAGCTTTCTTCTGCTTTCCAAAATCTCAAGTCCACTGTTTCTATAACCAAGCTTTTCATGGACAACACTTGTGTTGGAACACTGTAATGATGACTGATTGTATCTTATGGCACTCATATTTCATCAGGGATTATTTGGACCGATGTGCTTCTCATGGATGGGGTGTTGCCTGAGGCTGGTCTGCGTGATATTACTATGGAGGTTGCATATAAAAGACAGCTACCTCTTATTAGTCTGTAATGCTCGATTGTCATTGATGTACTGACTCTGTCATTTCAGGCTGCTCATGTTGCCGTTAAACAATACGTTGCTAGCAGATTTAGCCATCTTCTACTTGATATTTCAGGTTTGTACTGTTAAATCGAAATAATAGATAACATGTAAATTAAAAATGAAAAAAGAAGAAGATACAGTAGCAATACAAATAGATATGTAACAGATTAGTTAAGAGATATAAAGATATCTCTAAGAAGGATGTGCAAACCAACGAACCTCTGATTTTTATTTACTCAAAAATAAAAAAAAGAACCTATTCTTTCTCAAAAATAAAATAAAAATAAGAATTTACTGATTTCCCGAAATTGAAATGCAGAACCAGCTTTCTGTCCCTTCTTCACAAAGAACCTACTCTGCCTAAAGTTGAATATTTTGTATCATGAGTTGATTGGGTAAGATTCTTCAAAGAACAGCTCAAAATGGGTTCAACTTATCTTTTGTCTTTTAAAAGAATATAAAACTGAAAAATGTGTACATTTTGCTCCATGTAAGATCCAAAGCTCATTGTATAGTCCATAGTAAACTTTCTTAACCAGAGAATTTTTCTCAATACAAATGAGTAACCTTGAGAAAAATAAACTCTTTATATCAATACAATGACCTTAATATTGAAACCACATATGTTGCATGAGTTCTAATGCATCTTGATCTTGGCTATTCTTTGTTCTTTTGAATTGTCAGGTGCTGTCGTCAAAGTAGGTAATCAAATGGAGGGTATTGAAGAAGAAAATTCTTTGCAGGCCACCCTTGAGGCCAGTAAAAAGGCAGTAGTGCAAGGCAGTATGGATGTCTTACAGGTAAAATAAGCTGTGGCGGAATTATGCAAAGTTCTTATTTATCCTTATGTCAAATAATTCTTGTATTTGTTCAAACCTATTAAAGTTATTAGTATTACTTCACTAGTTATGTATTGTCCCCCTCAAGATTTAGACTTCATCGGAGGGTGGGACGGGAGTGATTTTTAAAGTTGATGGTATATGTTGATCAATTCTACTTCTGCCCTTACGGTGTTTAGCTTCAGTGTTAGAGCCTACTTGGACATCAATTATGAAATCTACATGATATAGAAGTAAAAGACGGAAGAGTTCTTATGAGTATAGGTGGAGAACTTCCAATAAGTAAAATCCATTTCCATGTGAGTTAATTTTCTTGTGAATAGTTCTCTGGAATGCAATAACAATATGAGGGTGCTTTTACAAATTTGCACTGCTATTAAATTATTGAAATGCTTCTATGCTCTCTGTGGTCTTTGTACGAGACGTCAATAAAATTGATCTCAAGTAATTGACAGATAGTTTTAACTATTAGTTAGGCCAAAACAACTACCTGAATTAAAACTCAACTAGACAAAAACTAGCACCCTGTATCAAAGATAAATAAACTTGCTTCCTGTATCACAAGGAACCCTACCTTCTAAAAGAAAAGATAAAGCTATAAAATCACGATTACAGGCACTTAATTCCTAGTGAATTCTGTTCTGAGTTGCACCTTTGCTTTGATTTCTTGTATGACAGGATTTCCGTCAACTTCTTGATGAAAACTTGGAACTGCTTTCTAAGTTGAGAGACTTGGTCATTGACTGGGTACAAGAAGGAATTCAGGACTTCTTCAGGAAACTTAATGATCATTTTCTCTTACTTTCTGGAAAGAAATATCCAGCCGGTCAAGATCTAAGCTTTCATGAGGGAATACAGCGAGACAAAATACTTCCTGGGCTTGTTCTTGTGTTGGCTCAACTCTCTGTTTTTGTTGAGCAAAATGCTGTTCCCAGAATTACCGAGGTTAGGGGTGGTCTAATAGTTATAGCCAGTATAATTATATGTTCCGCCCCATTTAATTGGCACTTCTTAACTTTTCAAATCTTTCAGGAAATTGCCTCATCTTTCTCTGGTGGTGGGTCTCGGGGCTATGAAAATGGTCCAGCTTTTGTTCCTGCAGAAATTTGTCGCACCTTCAGAGCAGCTGGTGAAAAATTCTTGCAGCATGTATGTTATTTATATTCTGAGCATCTTCTTTCTCTTACAGATGCCCAACGCCATTATTCTGTTTCAGTGACTGGCTTAACTACAGAATCTGAATTATTTTGCTTAACTACTGAGAGTTTAATGTCTCCGTCATGGTTAGTCTTCTATTGCTAACAAGTTGGTATGTAGTTTCTTTAAGAAACATACAGCAATTTAATGGTAGACTTCTAGAACTACAGAAGTTTACTGTGTAAAAATCTTCTATTGGGAGAAAAGTGGTTATGCAGTATGCAAAAGCTATAGGTAACACTTTTATAAGGGGATCCCAGATCATGTAACCGCACACAGTCTTAGTGCTTGGTTGTTGTTATTTATTAAATCCTTACATGTCTAAAGAAAAAGCTATGTGTTTTTTTTTTTTTTTTGTGAAATACTTTTTCATCCGGTGAATGAATTATAGCACATTTTGGAAGAAGTAACATCTTTCTATAATTCTATCTAGTAGAACTGCTGAATGTAATTTTTGTTAGTGGGTAGGCCATAAAGATGTTTTTCTTGTATCTAAATGATTTCATACGTTTTCCCAATGCTTGCTTTTGAAGGTTCTTGATGATGTCCTATATGGATTGCTTACTTATCTATGTAGCATCTTGCACTGTTTCAATTTTCAAATCATCTTCTTAGCTTGATTATAGTTTTATAAATGAAACATGAAGTTTGTTGATAATTCTTTTGTTACCTTCATTAGTAGAGTATGAAATCAAAATTCTGATTCTCTTCATCTTCATTTGTTCTCAGTATATTAACATGCTAACTCAGAAGATATCAGTTGTCTTGAATAAAAGGTTTACAACGCCAAATTGGGTCAAGGTAAGCAGAACATATGGTGAGGTAGGAGTATTTACCCAAGAGGAGCAATGTGATGGTTTGTGCTAATCTGCCTTACCTTTTCCTGTTTGTACAGCATAAAGAGCCCAGAGAAGTTCATATGTTTGTTGATCTGCTTCTTCAAGAGGTAATTCTTGGCTTTATCTTCTTTTCCTGTTATAAGAACGGGAAGTTAATGTGCGGCGTGGACGAAAACTGTCCCATCATTGTAATTATGTAATTGGTTACACGTGACAAGAATTAACATTTTCTTTTTGTTCTTATTGCCAGCTAGATAGTATCATTAAAGAAGTAAAGAGTATATTGCCTGAAGGGATCCAGCGTAAGCATCGCCGTTCTGACAGCAGCGGGAGCACCACTTCCTCCCGTAGTAATCCATTAAGAGATGACAGAATGGTACGGTCAAATACCCAGCAGGCCAGAAGTCAACTTCTTGAGTCCCATTTGGCGAAATTGTTTAAGCAGAAGATGGAAATTTTCACAAAAGTTGAACATACACAGGTTGGGTGCTAGTGTTTGTCACTTGGTAAACTTCATTTGTCTTGAAGAACACTGGATAAGAATGCCCTTGATTTTGCAGGAATCAGTAATAACTACTATCGTGAAACTTTGCTTGAAGAGTTTACAAGAATTTGTCCGACTTCAGACTTTTAACCGTAGTGGATTTCAACAAATTCAGCTGGACATCCATTTTCTTAAAACTACTCTGAAGGACACTGCCGATGATGAAGCTGCTGTTGATTTTTTGCTTGATGAGGTAAAGAGATAATGCCTACATATCTTCTTTACAGCTACTATGTCGAAGGAACCTTTGGCTAGTGTCTCCTCTTCAATGACTTCCTTTTGTGCAGTATGAAAGTTCTCAAAGGGTCCATTATACTGCTGTTTATTTGCTTGCAACTGTACATGTCGATAGAGTTGTTGCTTCAACTGTTCTTTTGTCTAACAAGAGATTAAATGAACTTATCTTCCTGAACGAACAGGTAATTGTTGCTGCTGCAGAGCGATGTCTTGATCCAATTCCTCTGGAACCTTCTATCCTGGACAGGCTTACCCAAGCAAAGCTGGCAAAGGCTCGGGAGCAGAGTCCTACCTCATAATAATTATGGAGGCATGTGACCATTGAGCTTGCCATGATCTGAAAACGTTCACGAGATGCTGGCTAACATGCCAAGCACTATATCAGAAATATCAGAGCCATGAAAACCTTTTGTGAGGTGTGTATATAAGCATTATCCGTCTCCGGCTACCATTTCCTAAACAACTTTCAGTTTCCCTCCGAGTACCTTCAGTTTTCCCAACTCCTGATGGTATTGTTTTGCTGTAAACTAAAGGGGAATCGAAAAACTCTTGTATTGAAACTAAACATTTGAGTGTAATTTCCTGTACTATAATGTCCACATGCATCCACAAAGGGCTTAGCACATGTACAATGAATGTTGTTTCCTTCTTCCCCTTTTGTGTTAATATATGATAGACATTTTCGTATACTTGCTACTCCTTCCGTTTCGATTTGTTTGTCTGGTTTTGACTTCACACGACGTTTGAGAAAGTAAAGAAGACTTTTGAATCTTGTGGTTTTAAACATACCACGTGAAAAATTGAAATTAAAAAAGGAAAGTAACATGAATAAATTGAAATGGGGGAGTACCCTCACGATGAAAGATCCGGACAAATGACGATGGTATAGAGAGACATAATTATAGATGGAATTATTCTATAAATTTACTTTACCCATAAAATATCAATCAATGTAAAAGAAAAACGTGAATAATTGAGCCAACAATTTTCAACTTGATCAAAGTGTTTTATTCATCAATTAATGCTTCTTTCTTCCTTTCACTACAAAAATTATAATAAATGGAATTAACTACAAAATAAATGGCTAATCGATACTAAAGGAGATCATGACGGCAAACAGGGCAAGAATGATCGTTCTCTAACCATAACGGAATCTTCATGTAACATATGCGAGCAAGGTGTGCACAATAACTCTCTTTTCATTTCGAGCTCTTCTAAACAAATCACACAAGTAAATATTTTAATTTCAATCACTTGTCGAGTCTTTACCATCATAACCCTAATCAATTCTTTAATCATCTTTAATTTCTAAGTTTAACCCCATTAATTACCCCAATATAAACCATTCCAAGATTTGATTTCTGGTGCATTACAATCCAAATCTTTCGAAAGTTGGAAAAAAAAATCAATCAAGAAAATGTTTATTTCTTCCTTTCACAACAAAAATTAATAAATGGAATTAACTACAAAATAAATAGCTAATCTATCGCTAAAGTATTCATAGCTAACATAATTATTGATAATCCATCGCTATTGATTTTGTTAGCTTGCTAGGAGATCATGACGACAACAAATAGGACAAGAATGACCAGTTTCTAATCATGTTGTAATGCAATTTCCATGAAAAATATGTGAGCAAGGCGTGAACAATAACTCCCCTTTCGTTCCAAGCTCCTCTAAACAAATCACACAATCATCCTTCACAATATCTTCATCAACTTCCATTCTATTTATCGATTGCAATATAAACGATTCATTATCTATCATCAAGTCAACGATTAAAGTCACACTAACAAATATCTTTAAATTCTGGAAATCATTCACAAATGATAACGTGACGATTATTCTGATCAAATTCTTTATCAAAATTCACAAGACGTTCTCACACGACTTTATAAAACGTGTCATGATAGGACGACATATAAACAGAGGGGTGAAGATTGAGACATAACGATTTAGTATCAATTTCCTCATGGTGTGGTCTAGAGTCTCTAGACCGATATTGCTCAATAGTTTGAACACGAAATTGAATGACTAAAAGAAAAACAATATAATTAGTATTGGTGTTATTATTGATATCACTTGGTAATATTATGTGTCTAATTGTGAAGGATGCATCTAATGAAGAATTGTGGTATTCGAAATTAACAGCCATAATATGTTAATACTAAAAGATTCAAATATATATATATATATACACACACTAGTTGAGAAGCAATAGATCCTAAACCAATTCAAATTAGGACAATAAAAAGTAATCCTAGACCAACTCAAATTAGGACACTAAAAATTAGTCTTTGACCAACTCATAAATTATTGTTATGCTGAATATATTTTGTTGCTAAATTATGATGTGACTAATATAAATAAATATGCTATATTATAATTTACTCCATTTATTTAGGAAAATTTAGATCTTCTTAATAGTTTAAGAATATATTTGAGCTTTATCAATCGTTTAAGTTTGAGAAAGAAAATAATATTAGATGATTCTATAACGGATATATTAACAAACAACAAATATATAAAATAAATAAATCACAAAAAAAACATTTTTTTTCTTTTTTTCCTCACCTTCTCAAAATTATTATAAGAAAAAATTAATTTTTTTTGTTAAATATGGTTTTATTTTATTATATATATAAAATTAACACGTAAATAACTAAATATATGATCCTTTAATTTGTTTAATACTCTCTTTTTTTCTCAATTCTTGTTATAATTGGAAAATCAAAAAGAAAAATTGATTAGATTTGGAGATTTAATATATTAAAATAAATATTTTATTTTCAATTACCTGTCGAGTTTTTACCACCATTAAAAAAAGGGGGGGGGGGGGGAAAAGACAGCAATTAATGCCAGTTCAGATCCATCCATATATATTTGTTTTTTTTCCATAAAAAAATTAGTTTCAATTTCATTTTCCCATTTAGCTTCACCTAAACCCTAATCAATTCTTTAATCATCTTTGATTTCTAAGTTTAACAATTAATTACCCCATATAAACAACCCAAGATCTGATTTTATTTGGAAAAAAAAGTGCATTAAAATCCAGATCTTTCTTGAATTTGAAAAAAAAAATGTTTTTGTGGGATTGGTTTTATGGAGTTTTGTCATCTCTGGGTTTGTGGCAAAAGGAAGCTAAGATCTTATTCTTAGGTCTTGACAATGCTGGCAAAACCACTCTTCTTCATATGCTCAAAGATGAGGTACTATTAATCCCCTTTTATTCGATTTGACACGGAGTTTAAGAAAGAAAAAATGTAATTTTGAAATATGTAGGTTAAATTGTTTGGGATTATATTGTGTATGTTGTTGTTGTTGTTATATGGTTTAAATTGTTTCTAAATGTAGAAAGGTAGCAATTTGTTTTAGTGACAGACTAAAATAGGAAGTGCATCACATCAATTTAAGAGGGATGTAAGAATTATGTTATGTTTTTTGATTGGGCACGAAGTTTAAGAAAAACTGTAAATCATGGGTTATGTTGTTTCTAAATATAGAAAGTTACTAAAAGAGAAAGTGCATCTCATCAATTTGAGAGGGACGGAGGAATTATGTTATGTTGTTTGAACTGAACACGGAGTTTAAGAAAGAAAAAATGTATTTTTGAAATATGTAAAGCATGGTGGGTTGAATTGTTTCTAAACGTAGAAAGTTAGCAATTTATTTTCCCGACAAACTTAAAAAGAAAGTGCATCACATCAATTTGAGAGAGACGGAGGAATTATGTTATGTTGCTTGATGCGCATGGAGTTTAAGAAAAACTTTTGAAACATGTGAATCGTCTTATTAATGCCTAAGTTGTTTTTTTAATTAAATGTATAAAGGTGGCATTTTTTTGGGGGACAGACTGAAAAAGAAATTTGAGATGGATTGAGTAATTATAATGAATCGTTGAGAAAACATGAATCGAGTGGAAATGAGCAAATGGGTGATTAGGATTCATATTGTGTGTAGTTGCTTGCTTGCTTGATTGGTTGGTTGACGTCTAACTGAATTGATTTATCATCAAAGCATCGTCTTTGATTTGATTTTTCTTTGATTGTTTTTCGTTATTTACAGAGGCTAGTTCAGCATCAGCCAACACAGTATCCTACATCTGAAGAGTTGAGTATTGGGAAGATAAAGTTCAAAGCTTTTGACTTGGGAGGTCATCAGATTGCTCGTCGGGTCTGGAAAGACTACTATGCCAAGGTATGCTTTGTGTATTAAATGTTGATAACCATTTTTTTCTGTAATTTTAATTCTGCACACAGGTAGAACTTGTCTTTCTCGTTTTGTTGCATCATTGTATTCTCCGCATTGTCTTGTCTTGGTCACTGTAAAGTTTCGGGGATTGTGTTGAATCTTTTTGTCCGATTAGATATATATCAATACCTGAATTTTGTAACCTGATCATCTTGTATGCTTTAATCAAATCAGATCATATGTTCTATAATCGAATAGTATAACGAAGGGTATATATATGAGCAATATTTTGAAAGTAGAGGGGTAAATGTGACCCTTTTTGCGTAATACTTTTGCTATTGCTCTGCCCTACTGGGCCAGATTCCTAGACACTTCCTTATCTTTTTCCTTCGTTTATATGACTTGTCTTTCTCTTCGATGACCATAATGGCTTAGAACAGCCTCTTGATTGGCTGTCCCTTGCAGCAACATGAAAACATTAATGTGCTTCATTGGTGGCACTTATCTCTTTGAGATATGTGCCTAGAAAGTGTTTGTATGGAGATTAAATTTACTGAAGGTGTAGTGGGCTATTCCTTTGTCAAATTTGTTGAAGTTGTATGTTTGAATGCAGCATTTTTTTTAAGGAAAAGGATTCAGATTTTTTTTGAAATGGTAAGTATTGTTGATTTCATAAAAGACAAAACAACACTAAGAAGTGCTGAGATAACATCTGAAAAAGGAGGGAAAGGGTGAGAATATAAGAGAATTAAAAAAAAGAACCTCCAGGGAAGAAACTAACCTTACAAAAGTTTCTATCATCTGTAGCAGGGGGGTTCAACATCATCTACCCACTCCAATTTACACCAAAAAGAAGACACCAAAAGTAGACCATCTGATTTACCCATTGAAGTATTTGATTTGCCTTCCGTTTATCTTTCAAATCCCCATACTGCTAATTTAGTCCCATACTCGCCCTTTTTCTAATGATTGTCCAGCTTAGCTCTGACATTTATTACAATAGATGTAGGCAAACAAAAAATTCAAATTTATACTCAAATTGACTTTTTTAAAGTCAATGTGAGTTAGAGATCCTTGAAATATTTATACACTTCTGTTTTTGGTATAATGGTGTTGCACCTTAATTATTTCAACGAGTACCTTGTTACCTATCACCTACACAAGTACCGGGTAACTCTGCCCACCAAGAGTTAGGCAAATGGGAAGAATCACTTAGCGGTTTTCTGTCTGTATGGAGATTTGAACCCTGGTCTCCAAGGTTTTCACCCACTTCATTGAGTCATTGATCATTAGGCCACACATGTGGGTGCATGTTTTTATACCTATTACTTCATTTGTCCCAACTTTTGTGACCCTTCCTTTTTAGTTTGTCGTGCAAAGCATGACACCTTTCTATTTTTGGAAACTATTTAATTTTAGTATCCTCATTTTAGTCTCCCAAGGATTTGTTGGGACACTACCACCACTCATGTTCATGTAAACAAAATACATATGGAACCCTCACCACCGCTCAGTTAAAAGGATAATTTTGGTACTTTGCGTATATTTGGCTTGCATGTTAAAAGTCATCTTTAATTTTAAAATTTCGTATCCAGTGAAACACCGTCACATAAAGTGATATGGAGGGAGTAGATGATATGGGAAGGAAATGATAAGTTAAAAAGTAATTCATTTTAGTTTGACCTAAATTTATTTTCACCATAAAAGACTCCAGTTTTTCTTCATAAATTGCTTTGTACACTTGCCAATGTTTAAAGGGAAAATCATAGCATGAGAGCAATGATTAGATGGTTTCCCCAAGGTTGAAATTGTTATTCCCTGATTTAAGGTCTCTGTTGTCCCTTTTCCCTCAAGGTTACAAGTTTGGCTTCACGATATTTTTCCATCTTTGATTTTGGTCTTGATTGCTTTATGTTCTACTGTCCGCCTAACTGTGCTAACACTTTTTTCATCTTTTTTTCTTGGGAGTTGGGTGATTAGATAGCACAGCAAATCATGAATATTCTTAGACAAGTTGTCCTTAATCTCACGAAACACCAAATTTACTCATTACAATCCATATTTTAATGTACCTTTTACTCTATTTCAAAAAATCTGCCTTAATAAATAAAGGACAAAAGCTCCTCATGCATAATGTTTTTTCCCCTCTTTTGATAAATTATAATGTTTTAGTGCCTTAACAGTTAGAAAATTACCTTTTTCTATGTTCATTTATTTTATGGTAGTGGATAAAAGTGCCCCTAAAGTGTCAGTAGGACATAGGTTGTTCTGATGGTTAGATTTTTTATTCCGGGGAAGTAAGGAGCATATGCTGAAGACCAGATGGAAGGTTAGGACTAAAAGAGTCGCAAATCACTGTTCAGGGACTAAATTGCTCGTCTTATGGAAACATTACATACTCCAGCAAAGTTTCTCTTTCCACCCCTTCCCTAGAGTTCCTCCCACTAGTTTGTTACAAGGTTGCAATCTTTTCTTTTCTTTTTTAAGCTGTGCAGTGTAAGGTACTAAATAATTTCTTATTAGTGCAAAGTTTGCGCCTTTTGTTTTTCTTATTTCCTTCTTTTCCGGTGACTATTGATCTGGCCAATGAGTTTCCGTAGTTTTGTGTCAAGTGGCTTGAATTGCTGTGCCACAGGTTGATGCAGTTGTGTACCTGGTTGATGCATATGACAAAGAGCGCTTTGCAGAGTCAAAAAAGGAACTTGACGCGCTTCTTTCTGATGAAGCCCTTGCTACTGTCCCCTTCCTCATTTTGGGAAACAAGATAGACATACCATATGCAGCCTCAGAAGATGAACTGCGTTATCACCTTGGCTTGACCGGTGTCACAACTGGCAAAGGTAAGGTGAATCTTGCTGATTCTAATGTTCGTCCTTTGGAGGTATTTATGTGCAGTATTGTACGGAAAATGGGGTATGGCGATGGATTTAAGTGGGTATCTCAATATATAAAGTAGGTTATGCCATAGAAGTTGAAAGAGGTGGCATCCTGGTTATGCTGTAGATCAGCATTTTTGGAAAAAGATTGGTTTCACCAGATATTTATTCATTTGTTTTCGAATTGATCGGTCTTCTATAACTATTTTGTATCCTTTGGTATCTATGTAGTTTGATGAGAAGATACTTTTGTTTCTGTAACATTTACATGTAGCTGGAAATTTCTATCTACATATTCTTGATTTAAAATCGTACCTATTTTTCTTTTTTCCATATATTGTTCAAGTGTGTCCTATGAAAATATGACTAAAACGAAACAATAATACAATACTTTGTTATTTTGAAAACAATGCTGAGAAGAGGGACTCAATTTTTCTTTTTTCTGGCAATCGAAACACTTGATTAATTACCAAGTGAGAAAGACTGAAGTTTGATACTTTCAAAGGTTTAAAAAAGTCTTTACATTAAATTAAACCCGAATCAAAAAAGGTGCTAGACTCAGTGTAATTCAACAACTAGGGTTCGGGGAGGGGTGATATGAAGGTAGAGGTTGTTTTCGATAGACCCTCGGCTCAAAAGGTGCTAGACTGCTAGTAGATAAACTAAATACTGAATTTAATACTGTGCATATAGGGCAAGGAGAGAATAAAATGACAAATGGATAAAACTACAAAATTTTCCCAGCTAGCAGTGGTAAATACTTTTCTTCCTCATGTGTACAATGATATTGGAGCAAGTTCTTTTCTTTTTTTTGGTATTCCACCCCCAGTGTCCAGTACATGCATTGGGGCTAATCTGAATTCGCGTCGCGTAAAGCCCATTAAAGGAGGCAGTGCTCCCAACAGGATTATTTTTTCACATACCAAGGCTTGAACCCGAGACTCTAGTTATCCCACCACAATCTTTGTCAGTATAGGAGCAGATTCAGATTCTGCTGAGCCAGTGGCATAACATTTCAAACTATTCTCTTTTCTTTATAGAACTCTTACTACAAATCCCCTAAAATTCAACAACTCAATGCTTCATATTTCACTGGAATTGGTTGATTAAATCCAGCTTGAGACAACATATTCCCAACTATCGCAAGCTCTCTGCAGAACGCCCCTTTGAACACTGTCGCGTTTGTAACGTTTGTGTTACTGCATAATGCAGTATTGCACACATCTGAATCAAGAGTTTCAGGTACAGATCGTTGAAGTTCTTGAATTTTCTGAACTTGTTGCTGCATTACAACTGTGCCCAAAGTTTCAGTTCTTGATTGTTGTTGTTCTTGATTTAGCTGAACTTGTTGCTGCATCAGTTGCAATGCAGCAGCAGCTTTCTTTCTCTGCTTCTCAGCTGCTTCTTCGTCCTTGATTGTCGCCATCAAACTAGTGTAACCCCTCTGTATCAGTCTATAGAGCAGTAAAGCTGACATCTTTGCTCTATCCCTTACAGAATCTACATCTTGTTCGTCCGCAAACTCACACCTTTCTATGAAACTCGTCAATTTGTCAGGCTTGTGTCTTAAAGTTAGCAACAAATGTGCTCTTTCCAGTTCTGATCTTGAACAACCCCAGTTTAAACCAATCAATGCATAGTAATCCACATTCCCCGTTTCGCCATTTGCAACCCTCTTCTTCAATTCTTGAATCTTTGTAGCCAAGGAACAAAGTCTCCCTGGAATCTCCCTGTATTCCACATTTTGACGCTTCCATATTGGTCCTGGTAGTTTCCTATCCCGTAGCATTGAATTGTACAAGAGTTTTAAGTGCTCCAAATCATGAAGACTATCAGGCAAGCATCTTATGGTTTCAAATAGTGCAGCTCTAGTTCTAAGAGCATCAATACAAGAAGGGTCCAATGCTAGCGTTCGATTGCAATCAGCTATTGCCTCTGCAATTCGACCAGATGAATGATACGCTGATGCTCGATGCATATAGCATTCAGCCATAAACCCCTGAGGGGCACCACGACGACCATCCACAATTTTTGAAAAATGCCTAATAGCTTCTGAGTAAAGACCAGCATCAAGAGCTGCAAATGCAGCAGTTTTTCGTCGTAGGAGTAGCTTGATATGACTGAGAAGTTGAGATATCGATCCTGACTCGGTTATTGGCAAAGCTGTGCAGCAATTTTTGCTTGAGATTGGAAATTTGGCGAACGAGAAGCTATCTTCAGACCAACAAATGCTCTCACGTCGAAATGCATCTGTAGCAAGGCGTTTGCCAGTTTGTAACAGAACCATTGCATCTTCCATTAGGCCCAAATGGCAACAAGCTTGTCCTAAGACCAAGTACCTGTTAAAACATGATGTGTGTCAAGAAATTAAACACATGTTCCCTCTAAAAACTTCAACTTTCAAATGAGACGATCACACAACAAGAATTCCTTGGTACAAATCTTTAGTAGAAACAGCACCTACCCAATGTCATGGAGTGTTAAATTCCCAAGGTAAAACTCCATGACAATGTCGGCTACTTTTCAATTACGAGGGATGAAAAGTGGCCATTTGTGAATTTTACCCCAAATCTCATCGCCACCCAAAAAGCAACAAATATTTCTACATCCTCAACCCATGAAAAAGAATTAGACTCACACGTGAAAGGGTGTATCGATACATAACATAGTTAAATAATTAAAAGTGCGTTCGCTCTGACGGCTTCAACTTTTAAATGAGACAATCACACAACAAGAATTCATGGATATAAAACTCATCACCACCCAAAAAAGCAACAAATATTTCCACGTGTTCGACCCATGAAAAAGAATCAGATTCACACGTGACAGGGCGTGTTAAAACATAATATAATCAAGTAACTCAAAGTACACTCTCTCTAACAGCTTACCTCCATTGACCTTCTTTATTGCAATTCTTGTAAAGACTAGCCATAACCTTCTTCTTCAAATAAGATATAGAGAAGCACTTGAAGTTAGGTTCATCACCATAAGAAATGAGCCTGATTTGCTCCTTTGAGCTATCAAATGAACCAGAAGAAGAGGTAGACGATGTGTCATCACTAGGCATTTTCAGACTAGGAATATAATCTTTTAGCATATAAGCTACATCCTTAAAACACCTTAAATAAAGCAAAGATCGAGCCTTTAACTCTAGGGCTAATTCAAAACGCGGAGAAATTGCAAGTGCAGCTTCAACAAGGGCAAGAGCTGAAGAAATCTCATTTGGTTCTTGAGTGGCAATGAGAATTTTGGCATCTCTGATATATCTTTCCACAATCTGAGAAAACAAATGCAGAGCATAAGTACAAGTTTAGGATTATCAGTTCATGAGTACCAGATTCTAGAAGATACAGCTTAAAAAATACACAGTTTGAGCCCAAGCTACTGGATGTAGCTTCTGCCGAATACATTGGCAAAGCTCTAGCTCCGCCCCTTGCATTACTAACTATGTATGCAACTATCCATGAAAGTGAATGAAATGAACACGGGTAAAATCAATAACGCATTTTTTAAATACAAATACAAGGTTTGAGTCAAAGCTACTGAATTCTGCCAAATCCATAAGTGAAGCTCTAGCTCCCCCTTGCATAACTAACTATGTATCCATCAAAATGGATAAAATCAAGAATGTGTTTTTCAAGCACAAAATACAAAGTTATCGAACTCGCAGATAAAGCAGTAGCTCCTCCCTACATAACTAACTATGTATGCAAATACAATCATCAAAGAAAGTGAATGAAATGAAAAGGGTCAAATCAAGATTGTATTTTTATGTTACCTTTTTGTTGCTAACCCACCAGGGCTTTTTTTCTCCACAGGCAAGAAATGGAGGAGATGCAGCCATTGTTAGATCAAGAATCAAAATTTCTTGATTTTTTGGGGTAATGGGTATCTCTGTTTACATTAATATTTTGAGGAAATGCATGAATATACAGTGCCAGCTTTAGAGAGAGAGACAGAGAGCTTTTGATCCTTCTGTTTCATTGCTGGCAAACCACGCCAGAATCTCTCTCTCTCTCTCTGTAAAGACTTATCTCCCCCTCTACACTCTACAATTATGGACTCATCTACATCTAATTAATTAGTTTTATCCGATTTTAACTTGATACTGAATTTAAGTAATTTTTTAGTGTTAAATCAATTAATTGTCATTAGATTCGATAATGCTATAGAGTGTTAATTATCGCTATAAATATATATTTAGCGGCAATTAAGTTTAATTAATTGTAGTTATAGATCATTTTTTTATATAGGGTATAACGAAATATTTTTCAATCTTATAGTATTAAACATGTGCGAAAAGTTATAAGAGTTAAACAAACAAATTGAAAACACAAAGAGTAACACAATTTCAAAAGAAGTCAAGGCGGTTCAATGTAGCGTGTTTATAAAATCAATGAATAATTTTTTACACTTATAATTTACCCTTATTATTAATTATAATCATTTCTCTATTATATTTTTCAAAACATTTGCATTTATTATATTCAAAGGGTAATATAGTAAAATTACTCTTCTATTTATAGTTTCTTAAGAATTGCAAAGACAATAATAGACATCTATTATTGGACAGAAGAAGTATATATTAGTTTAAGCTCTTTTTTTTATCTAATATTAAGTTGAGAAAGTATAACTAGTTTTTAATTACATAAATTATTTCTATATTAAATTTTGCATTTATTAGCACAATTTAAACTACAAGATCCAAGGCAATATCCCTTATCTAAATCACAGGTCCTTGTAAAACAAAACATATATATGAGACTCCAACAAGTTGCCTCCAAACAAAATTATATTTTGCGTGAATTTATTTATTTCTGCTGCAACATAATTAATTTACTCATCTATCCTATCTTTTGTTCGTTTAATTTCCACCTCCACCCCCACCCACCTTAGATCTCAATGGATAATAATTTTCGACTTCTCCTCATGTGATTAAAAGGTCATAGATTGAAGTCGTAAACATTATTTTTTACTATAATGAAAAATAATATTATACGTATATTGAATTCTATGGTAGTTTAATTTGTTTCCGAATTTCTCACATAAATCAGCTATGAATTTTGTTGCTAATTTGACATAGCCTACAATTTGTTTTGATAATATGTCATTAATATTTAATGCGGATAGATTATATTTCAAGACATAAATTTGAGTAAAATAGTCAAATTTATTTAAATTGATATTTTCTAATAAACGTATAAAAAGAAATACGATAAATTATTTGAGATCGAAAAAAATATCAAAATAACTACTATAGTGCTTGCCTACTTAATTATTACTCCATCCTCTTTGCTACCAAACAATGAAGAAAAGTAAGAAAAAAAACAGATACTAGGTAGGCTAGATCTACAAAAAAAAAAAAAATACATTTAAGAATATTGTAAGGAAGATGGTAGTGGTCACCATTAATAAATGTAAAAAACAAAAAAGATAACTTATAGTAAAAAATAGTGTTGAGAAAGTGACAAGTGCAATGGCGTAAGGCAATAGAATCGTGCTTTTTTTCCCTTTTGCTTTTGATATTATTTAATGAATGCACATGATATATTGAGTCCACAACCATATTGGTTTGTCTTAAAAGTTTCTCCAAAATAATATTTATTACTCCTACTTTTTTTTCTTTTTTTTTAAGTAATCTAATTACGTAAATAACTTTTATATTATTGACGTAGAGAACTCAAATTTTAAATTTTATAAGGATTCTGATAGAGTGGTACTGAGTACTTATTCACTTCTAATTAGAGGTTTTGAATTTGAGTTTTTATGTATGGATCTGAGTCACCTTTGTTAGAGAGCGTTTTACTTTCAATATAAAAAATTTCCCACGCGAATTCAAATTTAGTCGAATTGATTTAAAACACACGATTATAATGATCAAATAATATATTCTTGATGCTAAATTGCTCCATAAATCTCATCGGAAATATTTGATGCCTCGATTACTACATCATCATACCTAAATAATTGTGACCTTGCATCCATGTGTCTGACTTTAAGGTGCTGGAACTCCAGCTCAGCCTAACAGTTAGGATATAGGATCATAAATAGAATTGGTAGGGCAATTTGGACCTACCCTATATGATTAGTTCCATTATTAATTAATTAATATGCTCATCAACATCACCATTAATGGATTTTTCCAAAATCATGTGTATGTTTTTTCATCCAATGTTTGTATTCCTATAGAAATCTCGACTAATTTTAATTTATGTTGCGTAAGATTTATTAAAGAAATAAATATTTTCTATATTTGTCGTATTAAGTTTGAATATGAAGTTTTTGGTGAAAAGAGAAGGGGAGTGCATGCAAATTTATAAGTTGATATTTATGATTTCTGAATTGTAGAATAGTAACTTCAAATGTTTGTATTATGAAATTAGTGTTTTTACTTATTTAGTAAATTTTTAATGCACAATTTGAGATATATTCTATTCATCTCATTATAATATGACGATGTTTAATGATATCCGAAGTAATGTCAATTCAAACATAAATTAGGAAGAATTGGAGTAAGCTAATAATGTGTTTTAACCCTAACCCTATATATTGGATCCGTCCAAAATCATGTGTTTTCTTTTCGTCCAATATGTATAAGGATATTGAAATTCCGATTAATAATAGTTTCTGTTGTGTATGAGAAATACTTTTTATTTTTTCATACAAAGCTCGAACTTGAAGTTTCTAGTGTAGGTGTTGGAGGAGGATAAAAGTGGATTAAGAATTGAACTTTATAAATTTTTTGTTATTTCGAAATTTATCGTACGATTTAAGCAAAAATAATAACATTCCGTCAGATTCATTACTAATTAATTTATACCTCTGACCTAAATCAATGCATCTTATTTATCTCAACGCAATTCTCAATAACGTACCTCTAAAAGTCATGTCAATTCAAACAGAAATTAGGAAGATGAGTATTGCTAATAAATAATTGATGACACCAATTGTGAAATTAGGTATATATATTGAACTAAATGTTAAAAAGGATATTAAACATCCCATGTTAATTGGTGCTGTTTACCTCTTTTATTAATAATAATAAAATAAAAATAGTTTATTTATTTCCCTTTCAATTTAATGGCTCTCTTTTGGTTAAATAAACATGCATTATACATATCAAAATAGACCTATCAAACATGAAAAGTATATCAACCTCAATATTCGATTATCGCACTTATAATTGAGCTTAATTTTTTGAATTATCATAAAACTCAAAATAACTAAAATACAAATAAAACATTTTAAATAATTTATATATATAAGCTATAATTAATGTATATGTACTCATCCAGACAGCTGTAACAATTATATATCCTTTTTAATATTTTTTTTGTTGTATTAAATTCTTGATCAGTAACATTGCTAAAGAGAGAAAAAAAATAAGCCAAGGGAATCCAAGACTTGAAGTGAAGAATCGAAAGTCGTCGTTCGTTAGACAAGGCCCGTGTGTTGTGCATCTCTGGTGTTTTGCTCGTGGGGAGAGGATTACGCTTACAAGCAGTCTTTTTCATCGTCTTTCGCTGACCCTGGTTCTATCAAACCCGCATTGAATTATATAGAATTAAAATGACACATGATGTTGTTTGGTTTAATGAGGCAAGTCTATTATTATCTATTATTATATAGATTTTTTAATTTACGTGATACTATTTTCTTAGCTTATAAATTCGTTTTAAAAATATTAATGAATTTCTATTATTTAAAAACACTTAATTGATAATTTCCTTTTTTTCTTGATTAATTTTTTTTTTACAACTATGCAAATTTTAGTATAAATATATGCAAGATTATAAGTTTTAAATAACTTATCGTCATATAAATGTATGATATATTTGTTTATTGAATTGCATGTTCATCATGAATTCGAATTAATTGAAATAGTTAAGTTCGAATATCAAATACCTAAAAGAAAATAAATTTATATTTTATTGATCGTGATCCAATGGACCATTTATCAAGAATTTTTTTTAAAAAAAAATGGTCAATGTTTTTTCACATGCAAGACGTAATTAGGTAAGAGGATCCAATAACTTTGACCGCAAGAAACGGTAGCACTAGTCAAATATCTTCATGCATGTGACAATATATTCCATCCATAGGAAAGAATCAAGGGCGTATCGAAAATATTTTTCAGGAAGAACATTTTTTAAAAGAAAAAGTTTTAAAAAAATAAGTGAATATATTAGACAAATAAAAATATATGTGCGATTTAATCGACATTCCAAAGTTGTGTCGATACGAACACTTCAATGGATGAGATAGCAGAGAAATAAATAGAAAAGAAAAGAAGTAGTTTCGGAAGGGAGCTTTACGCTTCACCTCGATGTGATAGTTTGACAGCTATGAAGTATATTATCTTAAGGAGTCGATTAATAATGTGTATATGAGAATATTGTGATTAGTAATGTTGAATTATTTCTTATCGACGGTTTAGTTTATTATATTAAATGAATAGGATATATCCGAATAGGAATAATACCCTATATTGCTAATATTATGATTCAAATACATATATTATTTTGTCATGAGTTGTCAAATTTTCATAATTCTATGGTACATCAAGAAAAAAAGGTCACGTGAAACCAATAAGAATAGTGATTATATGGTATCTATCTATCTGGAATATTAGTGAATGACCACTAAGGAAAGGCTTAACGAATCTTTATGATGGCCAAAATATTAAAGAGAAAAAAAAAGTAGTGCACAGTGAGTGATTAATTCGAGACGAATTAAGAATTTAATTATATTGTTAGATTATTATTGAAGATGTTGATTTTCAATAGAAATTACTGATAGAATTCGTCGATAAATGGCTTGAACGGAAATTTTCATTCATGTATTAATAACTTTTGTATTGCTAATACTATGAGTTGTTATTATTAGTTATACACAAATTTGTCTTTAAATACACCAAAATATCAAATTAAACGGTGAATAAACAATAATCTGAACATTATCAGTACATTTTATTCAATACTATTCTTATGCACCTTATCGAACTATCCCGTAAATTAACTCAGCAATCTCTAGGCATTTTTTTAATGCAACTCTTAAAACTTATTCTGTCAAGAAAATAACATAATACAACTTTCTATAACGGGTTGATATAAAGTATGATAA
This sequence comes from Solanum etuberosum, assembly GCA_029582245.1. Lineage (NCBI taxonomy): Eukaryota > Viridiplantae > Streptophyta > Magnoliopsida > Solanales > Solanaceae > Solanum > Solanum etuberosum. The sequence goes on along the minus strand of JAJONR010005617.1, from coordinate 3,724 downwards.
TATTGATTAATAGATCATTAAATGGGGATCATATAACATAGGCCTATGGGATCACATTTAATGTAAGTAATATCATACTCTTGAGGATATAGAAAAACTAGTAAGTAAAAGTATTAATATTATCCTTTTCGATCCCAATAAGAAAAAGGTACATGGTAGTAATAATGATTTTGGAGCTAGTCAATCCATATCCACTTATCTTTGTGCATCTCACAAGTTGATTGTGTTATGGTAGTAATAATGATTTTGGAGCTAGTCAATCCATATCCACTTATCTTTGTGCATCTCACAAGTTGATTGTGTTAAAAGAGTAAAAGAATCCTTATTGGTTGACTTATATTCCTTCCGGTACTAAATATTAATCGTTGAATTTGTTTCAAAATATTTCACATTACAGAAACATTTGGTACCCCTTTTTTCCTTTGAGTTCAGACTTATTGCTTCAATTAGTAGTGTTAATCAAGGACGGAGCTAGATAGGAATAGGGATTCAATTGTTTGAGTTGGGACCCATGATAAAAGAAATAATATTGTAGTGTAGAGGCAAAGGGGATTCAAAAATTGTTTTAAATCACACATTCAAAGTCTAAGGTATAACATTGTAGGGTCTTTTTAAAATCATCTTGTATAGATTTTTGGCTCTGCTACTAGTATTAATTAAGTGAGACGTTTAGAAGAAAGATAAGGGTGTTAGTGGGTGTTTAGCCATGAATATTTTTTACATTTTTCTAGAGTTGAATTCAAGAAATTATGTTTGGGGTGCATACTATTCAAAGTAATGGAAGTTTTCACAATGTGAGTGTTTGCTCAAATACAACAGTTACAGACAAAGGGGTGAAATAAAAGTTTCATCTACACTAGGCAAATGTGATCCAGGGCTCAGCCTAGGGAAAACTTCAAGAGATGATTTTACACAACATTGAAAATCAACTTCTTCAAGAAAAGCAGCAAGATGCTGCAATGCGAATAATTATTTTTGTACATTTTACTAATCTAAATATACTATACAGACCTTACCCAACAGACAGATTATCACTTCTTCTTCTTCTTTGAAGTAGAGGTCCCTTTTTTGGACTTCCTTTTGGTACTTTTATTACTTATGTTCTTGCTACACTCTGGGCAAAACCAGTCTTCCTCGGGTACACATTCAAGGGGAGGATCACAGCAATCTACATGCATGCCAATGCCACATCCAAGACAGCCACTTTCGTCACCACAGATCAGCATTACTTCCCCCCTGTCAGGCGACCCACACACCTGGCATGCTATATCATTACTACTGTCATCTGATGGCTCCATCTCCTCAACAATCTCTTCCAAACGATTGACATGTTTTTTCAGTGATCTTTCTGCCCAGGAATGAGTGTTGTATTGCACATAATTGTTGAGGGTATAACCAGGTTTGCACACATAAGTCACCAAGTAATCAGGCAACACACAAGGTATCTCATGCCTTAAGAATTCTTGAACCCACTTGTCACACCGTGGCATGACCTCACTAACAATGGCAAAGTCAACACCTGACTCAAGGAATCGACTATAAGGAGGAGAAGTTGCTAATATAATGCCATCTCCTGCCTTGACTGCACGCTTCAATGTATCCTGATTCAACAAAAGAGAGCATATTAAAACCTGTTAGAGATACGGACAAAATGCAATCTGGATAAATTTATCAGTCTACAAATTGCTTGCATGTGGTGCGGAAAAAATAACTTCCCACAGAAAATATTTCCACTGGAAATGTTTCATCTTAGGAAATCACTTTCTAGATCATTTTCCAATGGTGGTTGGGGATAAAAGTACATGACATATGATGATCGCACAAGATGTTGGATTTAATATTAAAATAGTGTTCTAGTGATAATTTTTCAGTACTAAAGAAAGACAATCTACATGCTAAGTAATAAAGAGTAAGAGTTATGCTTTGTAAGAATAATGAAGAAATTACGTTTTGTAAAGAAAATTTACTTGCGCCCAAAAGTAAGTCATTTTCCCCTTTGGTGGAATATGCTATGTTAGGAGAAATTATTTTTCCATAATACAAGGAAACCAACAACTAGAAAATGATTTCATCGAAGAAGTTCCAGAAAATAATTCTTCGTCATACAAAACACACCATAAAAAGAGTTGATGGAAGAGAAAGAACTTCTTGCAAATAGGCAGCATAGGAACTCAATCTTCAAAAAACATATACAGCAAACAACAAATTACCATACCAATGGTGGTACAATGCAGTCTCCATAAATGATTATCCTCATTCCATATAATGCGCCATGTCCAGTTCTCTCCCTCAGAAGTCGCCACTTTCTTGGGGCCTCTAAGTTGATTGCTAAGTCTTCAGTCAATCCCTTTTTGTGCCATTCATACGGCTCCTCATCTAATAATTTTCCAGCCTCAACACAAGCAGTTAAATAATCTGTCTTCAAGATCCACCTGTAAAAACAATAGATGATATGTTTTACTCGGACATAACTTTAGGGCTGTGTAATTTTTTTTTAAACTGGTAACTTCTTTAGGGCTGTGTAATTAGCCAAACCTTCCAGAGGATACAGCAGCAAAAAACTTCTCTGTTCTTCGTGCTGGAGCAGGAACAATGAAATGGGTTGCCTGATATGACCACTGGTGAGAATCTCTGCACACTTTTCCTTTCAATCGCTTGATAACCTGCTGAAACTCCTTCCTTTGTAGCCGATGTCCACTAACTATAAACCACCTAGGCTCACTTTGTACTTTTGTAACCTGCAACGAGCGAGACTTTTTATCATAAGGAGAACTTCTGTCAGCTTCATGTTCGTTATGACTTGCATTCTGGAGTCCAATAACAGGCACCTTCTCCTTCTCCACATCCATGGAGTTCTTCAATTGATTCTCAGTCGAAATTACTGTGGCTTTTCCAGTTTCAGATGGAGACTCTTTTCCTTTCTTTGCTTCTACCTTGTTTCTATCAGTTCTGCACTTCTTCCTTTCTGCGCCTTCTACAGAAGCAGCAGCTCTTTTAGTAGCTAGATTAGTTTTCTTGCTATTCTTCTTCAGACATTTTGGACCTTCGGGAACTTTCTCATCTGAAGCTTTCCCCACAGAAGTTGACTTACTTAACTTGGTCTCCTTGCCAGAAGAAGTCTTTTGAGTTTCAAATTCATTGTTTTCAGTACTAAGAGCGCCTTCTACAGAAGCAGCAGCTCTTTTAGTAGCTAAATTAGTTTTCTTGCTATTCTTCTTCAGACATTTTGGACCTTCGGGGACTTTCTCCTCTGAAGCTTTCCCCACAGAAGTTGACTTACTTAACTTGGTCTCCTTGCCAGAAGAAGTCTTTTGAGTTTCAAATTCATTGTTTTCAGTACTAAGAGCGCCTTCTACAGAAGCAGCAGCTCTTTTAGTAGCTAAATTAGTTTTCTTGCTATTCTTCTTCAGACATTTTGGACCTTCGGGGACTTTCTCCTCTGAAGCTTTCCCCACAGAAGTTGACTTACTTAACTTGGTCTCCTTGCCAGAAGAAGTCTTTTGAGTTTCAAATTCATTGTTTTCAGTACTAAGAGCGCCTTCTACAGAAGCAGCAGCTCTTTTAGTAGCTAAATTAGTTTTCTTGCTATTCTTCTTCAGACATTTTGGACCTTCGGGGACTTTCTCCTCTGAAGCTTTCCCCACAGAAGTTGACTTACTTAACTTGGTCTCCTTGCCAGAAGAAGTCTTTTGAGTTTCAAATTCATTGTTTTCAGTACTAAGAG
>JAJONR010005616.1:0-67008 GCA_029582245.1 Solanum etuberosum | reverse complement strand
CATTTAGTATGTTATATTAGAAAAACGAATTAAAACACACTCCAACTTTATCTTAATTTGTTGTTACACACTCCAATTTTGTGGAGGTCCTATAACACCCCCCCCCCCCACCCACCCCCACCCTATACTATTCCCCTGAAATATTGAGATAACAAACATACATTAATCAAATATTCTGAATACAACATCTTAGTATTCAGATGTCTAATCGGATTCAAACATCTTCAACATAATTAAAATAAATGAGGCATAAACATAGTAACTTAAATATAACTAATATAAATTAGACAAAGTTCAATTATATATCAATAATTACAACATTGATTATATTGATAATAATACATAGTATATCATTTCTTACACAACCACAAATTGATCACTACCACTATTACTCCCATTCTCACAAGGGTACTCTATTTTCCCCTTTTCTTGATTAGAACACACAAAATCAAGATTATAAAACATAGGTACCATAGTAACAAAACACAAGAACACTAAAACAGGACCAAATATCCAAAGCAAAAGAGGCAAAGCTGCATAAAACAACCTATTCCCCACAGTGTTCAAACCAAATCCTTTTTCTAACAACTCAGACACATACTCTGGACTCACTATGCCCAAATTGTCTTGTGGACAATTGATGAGGAAATTGACTTGGTTAATAAACCTAATTGACAATGTGTGACATAGGAATGAGAATAGGAAAATTAGTAAAAGTGTAACATATTTTAGTGCCACCATGAATTCACCATGTGCACCATAAATTGCATCATTTAGTGGTTGTTTGACACTATAAGTGCTGCTTATTACAGCTGCAAGACCAGAACATAGAAGGATTGATGTTGTAGCCATTAAGGTTGCTCCCATAATTGTGTTTCTTAGTGTTTGGACAGCTAAGATGTTTTTCTTCTCATTGTCCTGCAAAATTGAGATAATTACCGTTCAATGTCTTTGAGTGATCTAGTTTACAAAATAGTCAGCAAATGTATAAATTTTGTATATTAAAACTTCTATTTATACATATGATATACATACATATATGTGTAATATACATAGTCAATGTATAGATTTTATGTATTTCGATCATATTGGTAATAAGTTTTATCGAACTGTAAATATCGGTAAGTTTCAATATATATATAGTATTTCCTAGCTCCAATCCACTTTATATGATGGGATTCAGAATACAAGGGTCATAAAATCTTTTAAGTTTTTTGAAATAAATATACATACTTGATAGGAAAATTCGGTACATAGAAAGTATTTTCCCTATTTCAATTTATTTAAGCCTATTTCCTTTCCAGTCCATTTGAAAAAAAACAATCCATTCTAAATCTGGAACAATGTCATACACATATTATGTCACGTTAAAGATCAAAAGTTTTATACACATAAATATAATTACATTTTTAACATTAAAAGTTCTTTTTATCTTTCTTAAACTCGATCTCTAATTATGTAGATTCACATAACTTAAACAAGGAAAAAGAAGAATAATATCAATTTCTACCAGCAGACAAAAAGATGGATTTTTTTAAAATAAAGATTGAATGATAAAACCCACTAGTAATATAGTGGATATCCTTTGGTTAATGAGTGTAAGTAAAGAATATTACCAAGAATTCATATATAGTGAAGTTTTGAGTTGGATATGACATCTTGATTCATATATTGCCTCTTCCCATTAATTTGTTATTTTTCCACACTATGCTTGATATTTTGTTTAACATTTAAAGAGTTTAAGTTATACTATTGTCAGATCACGTAAAAAAGATATTTATATATAAGTTTGGCTAAAATGTGTGACTTATAATTTTAAAATTAAGACATATTATAATAAGAAGTAAGTAAAATTCTTTACACCGATAGAGTATGTCAATTAAACTCAACATTTTCTCCATCTCATATTAGTTGTTCAGTTTACTATAAAAAGTTGTCCCAAATTATCTGTCAATTTATAAAATCAAAATAGAATTAATCGATTTTTTTCCCTTCACCCTTGTAATTAATTCTTTTTTTAAAGTGTAAACAAATTTGTTAATTTCTAAAAAAGTTTACTAAGGGGTAAGTTAGTAACATCGTTATTTTTAGTTATGATTTCTTAAGGGGCATGTAAATGAGAACGTGAATAACTAATATATAGAACGAGGTCGGAGGGAGTAACAATTAAATAAGCCAAATCGATCTAAAGCTAAAAGTTAGTACGTTGTAATACTTTTTTTAAAGATTTAAACACAAACGTATAGGCAAAAGCTTATAATTAGTAAGAAGCTAAAACACCTTTAATTACATTAAAGGTGTTTTAGCTTAACTTAAAATTGCTAATTACAAGTGATTATTACTTGCTTCTAACTATTTTCTTCCTTCATTCATCCGTTACAAAATTAGAGCTACACACGAAAATATTGCTTCTATCATTTGGTAACAAACCCCACCACCTCCCAAAAAGTAAGGAAAAGTAAGAATTATTTGACATTGATATATATATATATATATATATATATATATATATATATAAAAACTCACGATGAATGTGATCTATGAGGTATGAAAGAAGTCGTGTCAGTTGAAACATGCAACGATACCATCTAGAAAGGTCAGGTGTAGCACCTGAGCTGACTTTTGACAATGACTCATCATGACCTGACTCTATATTTCCTTGATAGACGCTATAGGTTCAGGCTTTTAAGGATATGACTTGACTCAAACAAGCCCCTACATCAGACAAAGTATACTTTAAGAAAATTAGGAAATTTTAGTGGAAGTACGTGGCGTTTACCCCCCAACACACACACTCTCGATCTTATTCGATGATTATGTGTCATTATTTTGAAGCTTCAACTATTTAGAAAGTAGCAAAAAACAAGTTTGAAAGAACACAAAACATTTTAGAAAACATATATTGCCTACAAATTACAAGGTGCATTCTTCATCCAAAGAATGTTAAATGCAAAATGGCCAAATTAACTAAAGTTATCCCTACTAGTAAACCCGTTTATCTGTCCGACCCGATTCATCCACTTTCCCCAAGACCCGGCCCACAAAAAGGAAAGTATTCGAATCATCATACAAAATACAAATGAGTGAAATTTATTGATCTAGCCTGTTAATTAATTTTGTACCTCACACATATAATAAATTCTATTAAATCTACTAAAAAAGAAGTTGAGTATATCATGAATGTCTACACCATAGCCAACTAGCTCATACAACCACACTACATGAGTTGATGAAAAATCAAGGAAGATTGAACTTAATTAGGCGTGATGAATTCACAATTCAGTTCCTTCATCAACGCAAACCTCAATTAAATTCACGCACATGATATCCTTATTACTCATCAGACATAACATACACTCGTAGAAAATCGCTAATTTCTAACAAAATTCATCAGAATTCGACTCGTCATCATCAATAATGTTTCAGAAAATTGTTGAAAATTCTTCCCAATGAACTGAATTATGATAATACGTCAATGAAAAATTAACGATTTTCTGATAGTAATGATGATATTCAAAAGAAGAACTACTACAAGAAGTTAATTAATTAATTACCTTCATGATGGCTTCAACCCACAAACGTCTTCCATTAGCATTAGTTCCAATAATTGTAGTAAGAGGTTGATTTTTAACCTTATGCCATAACCAAATATGATATCCCATGCATATTATAAACCCTAATGGCACCAATATTACATCCAAATAACACTTCCTCCATTCCATTTTTTCTAATGTTTTTTGAAGAAAGAATATAATAATGAGTTGCTTTCTCTATTACAAAACACATATATATAAGTAGCAATAAAATGAACATAGACCAATTTGGGTGCTATGTACGAAATTAAAGTAAAAAAGAGGTATGTCCAATAAAAATAAAAAGTAGAGTTCTACTCCATAAAATTAGAGGAACATGCTTCTAATCATGTGTTGGAAAATTATTTAATTTGTCTGTTTTTTCTTTCAACTTTTAAATTATTATTTTTATTCTTCAGGTGGTTGCTTCTTTGCATGCTTTTTTTTTTCTTTTTGAGAGAAAGATAATACATCCAATAGCTAGAAAGATAATGTCTACACATATTGTACTATTTAATCGTAGATACTAGTTTTGGAGACTTACGTATTCTTTTTATTTAAACAAATTATCTACAATAATTATGATTTGAGTTATATATCGATCAGTAAAAATTATCACAAGACGAATGAATTTCTTGATTTCTGATCCACAATCTAGATATCCTTCAAAAGACACACAAGACATATTTATCGTTGTAAACCTTAGTCGCCATATATATATCACAGTATAAAATCGATTCTTTTTTAATGCCTTACGTTTATCGACTAATTAGCACTTATTATAAATTGACCCAACTTAATATATATATATATATTATCTGTATGTTGAAAAGATTAAAAAAAAAACCATTAAGGAAAAGCATTTTTTGACTAATTTTTTCAAAGTTGTAGTATTTTGTTTTTTTCCGTGGACTGACCATGAGTATGAGATTGTTGACCTTTCAAACTAGCAAAATCATATTTAAAAATTAACCAATTAGATCTTTCTAAAAGAGGAAGTATAATAATATATCTTTACAAATAATTTTGTTAGTAATTACTACGAGCTACTAAAAATCACTATTTTGCTATTGAAATTTCTCACTAAAAAATATTTAGTGACTATATCCTCATTTATATTTGATTAAATCGAGGAAAAAAAAATCTTTCAATATTTTAATGAGAATATATTTTCCAACCCTTCCTTCGCTCAGACTCAGAGTACTACTTTACTTTACTATTGATTATCCAAGAGTATTTAGCCTAGCGACCAAACAGCTCCTGCGGCCCGCTATGTGTTTTACTAGCCGTGTGAGCTGGTTTAATGTGAAACAAATAAAAAAATTATGTCTTAATTATAATATAAATTTTTCATTAATTCGTGTTAGAAAAGACATCTGTTTATGATAGTTACATAATTTGAGTTTTAATTTGTCACTCACCATTATTATTTTTAAAAAGACTTATCAATTCTAAGTAGTAGTGTCAAATACGTCAAGGCATGACTCATTTTGTTTTAATAAATATATACTGTTGCTTCTCTTTAAGGAAACACATATAAAAATGCAATAAATAGAAATTTTGGTAAGTGGACTCATACATGTACCACTTAAGATTTTTTGGATTCTTTTTGTTTGATTATGTTGTTTTATTACCTCACAAGTTGAGTCAAAAAAGTCACAAAAATGAAAAAGATAAAATCATATATATAAAATGATTAATTTATCTTGAAGTAGATTAATGGAGAATTACTTTATGAAGTGCATTTTGAGAAAAGGAATTATAAAGTAAAAAAAATTACCTTCTTATCGAGTAGAGTTTAATTATGATAAAGAAACCAATATAAATTACTCTGAGGAGAATTCTAGATTTTTATCAAAGACATTTTTAAGTTTTGAGTATTATGTCAAAGAGGATGACATTTTGTATTATTTCTTTTAAGAAATATAGTCGATTTCAGTTCAGATAAAAAATTATACAGTATTCAATATTTATATTAAGTCAATAAATGCATATCGTGTTTATCCATAGAATTTTAACATTTAACTATGAATTATGATTAATCAATATACATTCTTGCCTCATTAAATCACTTATTATAAAATATAAAAAAATATATCCATATATTATGAGTGCAAAATACAAAGAACTCTACATACATACTACAGTAAAACCTCACTAAATTAATACTCGATTAATATATAATTTCTCTAAGATAATAATTTCCTCTGGTCCCGACTTGAGCCAATGGAAAAAATCACTCATTTCGATAAGATAATAAGATAATATATTTTTATATAAATATATGGTCCCATTAATATTATAAATTAATAATTCTTTAAAAGTACAAATATATCTAAGAAATATGTGAAATATGATTCGAGCATGTTTTGTTTTTTGTTAAAATTTTAATCTAGTTGAAGATCATCTCTAACTTTTCTTATTGCATCCAAAAGTTTCGGTGATGTCTTTTCTAATTGCACCATAAAATTGTGAAGAGTTCTAGATGCTAGTGTTTCCTTATGCGTAACTGGTTCCAAATGTATTGTATCATCTTCAACTTCCCTAATTCTTTTTTCGAGTCGCGAGTTCGAATTCTAATAATTAAAAGTCTTCACCAATAGCGAAAGATCGATTAGTCGTTTTAACTGATTTGTTGACTCAACTATAAATTAGTCGAACTATTAAATTAGAAATGTCGAATGATTACACCGACAAAAACATCATTTTGAGAGGATTGATCGGGAGTCTCACTATGACAAATTTTAAACTTATAAACTTAAAATTCTAACTCTACGTAACAATTAATCTTTTGTTTGTCGAAAGTAACCGAAATAAAAGGAGACAAATAGATTTGCGGCAATGCGTTACGTTTCATTTCTTTTTATGAATGGAAAAAAGGTAAATGAGGCATGCAATACGTGCTAGGCTTGTTCGCCACCTTTGTACCTTTTCCCCGTTTTGTATTTATATTGGACTCGATTGATTCATATTTACATCGAAAAGTCCTCCTTTTGAAGGTAAAACGTTTTATAATAAAGGTTTCATGCATACACAAACGAGATTCAAACATGAGATCTCTAATTAAAGATAAAAGAATACTTACCACGTCACAACACGAACTTTAGTAGTACCTTTTGTACTTATCTTTCACATTATCTATCTTTTGCTAGACAATTTTTTCTTGTTGGAGTCTCACTATGCTCCCACCTGCTTTACATTTTTTCTTTGGAATTCCACGTTTGTCATCATATTTTTTTTCAATTTGCCTTTAACTTAGCACTCACCTATCTTCTCATAACCCACCTTGTCTTCTTCTTTTTTGAACTCGTAGAATTAGTAGCGGAGTCAGAAATTTAATTTAAATTATCTACGTAGCGTATAACTTTTTTCGACGAAGAGGTATCAATTTGTTTCCCTAATTAAACAATGGCAGTTTTGTCCCTGCATTATGGAGACAGTAAAAATTGTATTCACATCTTTTCGTGATATATAAACTCACTATTTAAAAAAAAAGAGAAATTAGCGATAGACGAAATTTCGTTGCTAAATAGTAAAAATCTCATGCTAATCTCATATAGCTACAGATTAGTGACGAATTTTAAGAAAATTTAATTAACAACAACGAATTATCTAAAAATTATCGATCAATCACATAGCTAATTCCATATTTTCTTGCTCTAAACGAAATTTCGTTGCTAAATAATAAAAATCTCATGCTAATCTCATATAGCTACAGATTAGTGATGAATTTTAAGAAAATTTAATTAACAACAACGAATTATCTAAAAATTATCGATAAATCACATAGCTAATTCCATATTTTATTGCTCTAATTTTGCAAGTACCATTAGAGTACCTATTAATCTTGATCATAACCACATTTTTCTTTGGACTCAAACTTTTAAGTTTTCTTCAATAAGAAAATGTTATAAATGTTACATGTACTCAAATGGAATGAGGAATTAGCTCATTTAGTTTGGACTGACAAATACAAATTCAAAATTTAAATTTTATTAACAGATTTTTTAGGATTTATTTTAACACATATAAGATTTGAGATAAAATTACTAATTCGTCAGTACCAGAGGACACATAATTTAGTAAATATAAATATTATAAAATTAAATTAAAATATGTACATATTTTCCCTCCCTACTAATTATTTGTTATTATTCTTCCTTTTTGTAAAAAAAAATAATAGAAAAGAAGAAAAGTCTCAACTTCTTGTAAAATGGTGATTGCATATGGTAAACTAATTGTTTTGAGACGTGTATCGAACAATTATTGGTATATTCGAAAATCTTACGTTATCTTATTTTCCCTTTTTGTAAAGATGACATTATTAGAAATTATAAAGTTGACAAGATTAAATTACAAAGAATTGGGAGAATATCTATAAACAATCATTCACAAAAGTTATTATCATAATAAAGCTAAGTACCTTCACATCTTTGGCAATTTCAAAAATATAATACCACAATTATTTCAGCCTTAAGTATCATAAAGTTAAATAGATAGGATGATTGACCATGAAAATGGATTTACAAGATCATGAAATATCCATTTAATTAACTCATCAGAAAACAATATAATTTATGAATTTTTTATCAAATGAATAAGTTGCGTTGAATTAGAAATTGTCAAAATGAATTGCGTTAAGAAATAACAGGTTAATGAACCATTAAAGTGTTATTTGAGCTGAAGCGGATTGTGGAGTTGAAAATCGGGTCTGGCCATCAATTCTTTCTAAGTTTAAATTCAAAAATTGGTTTCTCATAATTTATTTGAATACATAATTTAAAAAAATCCTTATTATTATTAATATATAAAATAATCAACTAAAAAATCTAATCTTTTTAAAAAAATTCAAACAAAGTTTCTCATGAGTCAATCATATATCAGTCCGATTTTAAAATGAGCCGAACTAAACGAGTTAAAATGAGTCCAGTTAATAAAAAATTGAGTTACTAACTTATCCAAACTTTAAAACAGGTTGAAAAATCATCATTTTATGATTGATTTTGCCACTCCTAGATCACAATATATAGTTCCCTTCCGAGCAAACTGAATTTTTTTTATAAGAAAACAATATACCACTATCTTAAATTTTAAAATTATTACAAACGTTAGATCAATCTAATATTTTATCCGTAAAGTTAAACAAACATTAGACCTCACTTTAACATTGCTTAGATGACTAATTTCTCAAAGGCTATATTTGCACAACTTTCTAAAATGAGGACAAAATTTAAATAGTAGCCTAAAATCCAACGTTATCAAATAGGCCTTTTTTTGAAAGGACATATCCAAATTTCAAAAAGCCCAAATACTTCATAATGACCCAAATTTCTAAAGCCCATTACATAGCTGACCTAGAAAAGCCTGTATATAAAAATGTCTTCTCTGTAAACCCTACCTCAGAGAGTGTGAGAGAGAGGCTCAGCGTGAAAGTTTCAGAGTTTCATCGCCTCCATTGAGTTCAATCGAAGATGAAGGTACGTTAATTAACCCTAAATTTCCAGTTTCTATCAATGTTGTAGATTTGTACGAATTTTTCTTTGTGAATTCGCTTTACTCATAGTGATTTTGTTGTTTGTTTTTGCAGTTCAACATTGCGAACCCAACTACTGGGTGCCAGAAGAAGCTTGAGATCGATGATGACCAGAAACTGTAAGGCTTTCATCTTACTTTTATGAAATTTAACAGGATTTGCTTTTTGTGTAACTTTTTATGTTTCATTGTCATATATCTCTGTTTTAATTTCAATTTAACATAGTTTTTGGTGCGTATGAAGAATTGAACTCAAATTGTATAATTCTGCTGTTAATATCCTTTAATGGAAATGTGTAGTAGCTGAATGATTTGAGGTTTTGAAATTAAAGGATCTGTATGTTTAGGTAGGCTATGGAAAAAATTATGTAAGTAAGGTGGTTTTAGATCTCTTACTCGTAGTGGCCGTTTGGATGAATGTCTTTTTTGAAATGATGCCATTGTTAAATTTTGATATAATCATGTCTTACATGAACCTTAGTATGGAATAACAGAACATGTATTAGCCATAGTTGAACAAGTAACAACAAACCTAATGTAGGGTATGAGAAGTGTAGAATGTGCCCAAAACTTATCCCTACCTTTGAGAAGGTAGACATGTTGTTTCCGATAGGCCCTCCATCAAACAAGAAATGAAAAAGAGTCCATAGCAACCACAAGAATATAGGAAGATACTGAGACAAAACAACATGTATTATCAATAGCTGAACAAGTAAATGACAATAATGTAATTTGGCCTATCGAACAAACAGTGAAAAACAGTCCATAGCAACAACAAGAATATAGAAAGATACCGAGACAAAACATGTATTATTTATATTGCTACTTATGTATTTTGCTATCTTCTTTCTAAATAAATTCGTGGTAATGATTTTGAGTTAGAAAAAACTAATCCATTCAACCTTTATATATATATATATTTAGTTGACTGGCATTTCAGATTCCTCATAAGTATTCTTTATTTGAGATAATTAGAAATTGATAATTGGTTATAATTTACCTTTTCATCTGAAAAATGGGTTTTTTGTCTCTCTAGTACTTTAATCTCATAACATGACAATAGAACTTACAAAATAGAATATATTAATCTAAAAATAGACGGTTATTTTTTTGAAAATTTCCTTGTGCAATTTAAAACCAGTTCCATTATGGTTATCTCAATAACAAATCCAATATTCGGACAATGAAGTAATTATTATTCTCTTATATTGTTTTCCAATACTCGTCAATGAACCAATCTTTGAGCTCTTTTTCATCTTTGCCTTCTGAAAACTTTTGTTGATATTTTAATTCTCAAAAAACTACTGTTGATGCCATCTCAAATTAGTTTTGCTACTGTTGATAGAGACTACTGTATATACATATGCATGCTCGTGTTTGGTTCACAAGTTCCCACCTAGATCTGTTATTATATATCTAACAAGCCCACTATAGTATTCAGTCCCATGCATCTGATGATGTAGTAAGAAAATTCTGGATATTATTTCTTGATGAAAAGATGAGATGTTTCCTCATTTCTGCTTTTACTCTATTGTACGTTTGTTTTGGAATGCTGCTTAGTTTTTGATGTGTAGTTGTAACTGTCAGATTTATTTGGCAGTCTTAATATTTCATTAGCCCATTGAATGTTGAATTATGATCGACTGACAAGTAAATGTGCATATGGAAGTACTGTTTGTTAATGATACTTTATTCTTGCTGTGCAGCCGAGCTTTCTTTGACAAGAGGATCTCCCAGGAGGTTAGCGGAGATGCTTTGGGAGAGGTAGGTCTCATGTCCACTTTGTGGCTTGGTGGTAATTTTGCCATTGCAGTCAAATTCATTTCAGTAATGTACTAATTTTGTGTCTCCCAATTGACAGGAGTTCAAGGGATATGTTTTCAAGATTATGGGAGGATGCGACAAGCAAGGTTTCCCAATGAAGCAGGGAGTGTTAACTCCAGGCCGTGTTCGTCTTCTGCTTTACAGAGGTATCTGTAATGAAGTGCTTAAGCCTTAATGTCAGATATGTATTTTATTTATTTTCTGGTATAGCTGTTGCTATTTAGTATCTAATTTGATGCACACATTAAACAGGCACTCCTTGCTTCCGTGGTTATGGTAGGCGTAATGGTGAGCGAAGAAGGAAGTCTGTCCGTGGATGCATCGTCAGTCCTGACCTTTCAGTTCTGAATTTGGTTATTGTGAAGAAGGGTGAGAATGATCTTCCTGGACTGACAGACACTGAAAAACCTAGGATGAGAGGACCCAAAAGGGCTTCCAAGATTAGGAAGCTCTTCAACCTTGGAAAGGATGATGATGTCAGGAAGTATGTCAACACCTATCGCCGAACATTCACAAACAAAAAGGGTTCGTTTTCTACCAATACTCTTATTCGTTGGCAGTTTCATTCTTGAATGTTGACTGTGTTGCTATGATGGTGTGACAGGGAAAGAGGTGAGCAAGGCTCCTAAGATCCAGAGGCTGGTAACACCATTGACTCTGCAGAGGAAGAGAGCAAGAATCGCCGACAAGAAGAGGAGAATTGCCAAGGCCAAGTCAGAAGCAGCTGATTATCAGAAGCTTTTAGCGTCTAGGTTGAAGGAACAAAGGGAAAGGCGAAGTGAGAGTTTGGCTAAGAAGAGGTCTCGACTTTCTGCTGCTTCCAAGCCATCTATTGCTGCCTAAGTTCATTGGGAAGAAGCAATCTGTGATATCTGGATCTGGTCTGTTATAGCTATTGCTGGATGTTGCTTGTGATAGCTTTTTTAATGTTCTGAAGTGATGAGTTTAAGTTAGTGTATCGTTTACTATGTGATCTTTCTGATCAAAGATTTTGGTTGTTTACTACTTGCTGAATGAAATCATCCCAACTTTTATTATTTTGTTCCTTGTTTGGACAAATTCGTTTGGCTTCTTTATTGAAAAGTTTTAATTTTTCCATACTATATTACATGAAGTAGACAAGAGTCTTATTAGAAACGACCTCTCTACCTCCCTCACTTAGGGATGACACATAGAGATAAAGTTCGTGTACATTTTATCTTTATTAGACCTTGTAGTCTTCATGGCTGGGTATAGCTTAGATGCAAGCTACCTCTTTGCCTATCTCTCCTCCTTCCGGGTGAGCCTTAACCTGAAAAATCCTAGAAGGTTTAGTCTTGAATTAAATATTTGTTACGATCTCTTTCTTTTTAATAACCGAACAATTTTCAAGGGGACTCGGTGGTGGACAATTCCAATCTCGATGGATAATGTGCCTACCCCTTTAACCTTTTTCCCACTAAAATACCAAGCTTTTGTCCGACAAAATTCTTAACACATGTCCAAAGTAAAGTGGTCATGTCTGCAGTCACTTCCTTTCTGTGCATCCACTATTGTTGAGGATGATCAACGACATACCTAGTCTAATCCCACAAAATGAAGTCTGTGAAGGATAGAGTGTACACAGAACTTACCCCAACCTCAGAGGTAGATAGGTTGATTCCCATAGACCCCCTAACTCGAGAAAAAACAGTTCTAAACAATCCAGTGAAAGTAGTAGTGAAAGTACAAGAAACAACAATCACGGATGACCATAGTATGAACTTCAAGGACATGTAAAAATTACCCACCTAGAGGTAAAAAGCATCAAAATACATAAAAATATGAACAGGTTTGCTGCCCTCAACAACTGGATAAATTAGGCTGAACCAAAAAAGAAGAGAAGCAAAACACGAGATTGGTAACTATGAAATAATTGATTCATTAATTTACAGCATGACTTTCTGCACTTGAAAGCCATAAGCATTACCTATAATAAGGCACCAGCATCAAGGATCTGCTTTCGTTCAGGAATCAGGATAGACATGCGTGTGGCACGACCACGAGAGAAAATATGAGCAAAACATTGGTGATGTTGGTGCTTCAGACACTGAACGACAACCGAGCATTGGAGTCATCAAACCTTTGCTACATAGGCTATCAGAAGGAAAACCACTTGATAGAGAAGGATTATGGTAATCTCTCGACATAGAATTTGGTGTTATAAGGCAAGGTAGAGTCAAGGGTACACAACTTCTACGGAAAGTATTTGGCATAACACAAACTGGAGTAATGACAGAAAGGTAACCAATATAAGTCGCTTATGGGACAGTACTGATCCACTTTCCTTCAGATCCATTAACCTCCGCTTCATTGACAATACAATGGGAGTCTTGTATTGATTGTCTGGCTCCGCACCTGATTTTGCTGCAGATACAGGTAGAGTTTCTGCTGTAGCTATTGGTGTGGAACACTTTGCAGAAGTGCTAAATTTGTGCCTGATGTCCTTGGAGAGGATTCACCGGGAAGTGATTTTCAAGACAGATCAAGTGCAGATAATGTCTCATGCCCCAGATGATTGATAAGACAGATTACAGGGAAGCTAAAAGCGGCAAATGTGTTAACTAGGCTACCGTTAGAAGTGCAGTTGCAGTCCTGCCAAACCACATGTTTGTACCCGACGAGTCATCTACTTAAAAGGACCCTCCCCGCAGTCCGTAAAAGTTCCCTGAATTTGAAGGTAGAAACCATTAGAAGTTAAAGTGCATACAATTTGGTCGAATATTATTTGGAAAATCTTTTTAAATTGTTCACCTTTACCTAAGTATAAAATCCAAGCTGTATAGACTTCTAAGATTCTTTAAGAAAAAAATCTTTTCGAGAAGAACAAGTTGGATTCTATGAGATAGTGAACTGAAAAATGAGTTTGCATTGCAGAGTCCAGCTACTTAGTAGTTACTCTAAGGTGTTAGAGCTTTAATTTACGAGTAATATAGAATCTAGATAACGATTATTTCGAAGAGGAAAAGGAAGAACACCATTGAAGTTAAATATTTGAGTCAGGGAAACACCAACCTCACATGGTATGTAACTGGAGTAGCAGCAGCTATAGTAGCTCTCGCTATACACCTCAAGGTTGGGGTGGCAGCATCTGTAGCCGCGATGGTACTGGAACACCCAGAATCAGTAACAACCTACATAAATAACAATTATTGCTATAAGCAACTTGTAACACTAATTAAAAAACTACCACACTACTCCCACAAACTCAAAGTTACTTGACCCGTATCTCTTTTTCATCCATCCCAGTTTACTCGCTCACTTCTCATCCAATAACAAAACCAATAAAACCTCATACTATCATATTAACGATGTAATCATTATTAGCACTTGCATCTAAATTAATTTCCATGCTTGACAAACTAGGTCATCTATCTGGGGTAGCAGTGTAAAATAAGCAATACGTACTTGCTTGTTCTAAGCTACCCCACTATGACTTTGGAGGTGCTCCCTCAAGATTACCAGTCTACTGAACAACATGAATGGCCTTAGCTAGGAAGAACTTTGAAAAAACTCACAAATTGTTACAACAATGAAACACTTGGATCAAAATTTGTAAGTCAGAATGTCAAACAATAGAAATGCCTAACGGCACAGGCAAAGCACAACCTAGATAATACCCCTACACTCCCCATAGAGATCAATAAAATCAACATCAATTTACGCCTCCCTCTGAAAGCAGTCAAAGCACAAAGGAGAAATGATATTTGGTCTTACCGCATGTTCTGCTTGCCACCGGTTCTGTTCACTACCAGGACTATGGTTCCCTGAATCCCAGATGAGCTCCGAAAGCTTTTGCTCAACTTGGAAAAACAATATTATTAAACCAATTTATCCTGTTCCAGACCATCGAGGTCCAAAACTGAAGACCACTATATATAAAACTGATTCAGCTGTGGCCCAAAGACAGCTACAATGCAGGTCTAAAACATATTGAGAATTCAGGTTGGACAAAAAATCTCAATAAATGTCTAATGAGAATGACTGTTCTGACTTGGACAATGAACTAAAATGAATTCATAGAACAATCAAACATCTCGTACTTGATGCAATATGACACACATTTGTTGCCATTCTAGGCGTCTCATAAAGAAATCCCTCTGGACGCCACCCAAAATGCAGATAGAAGGGACAACCAAAAATCCAGAAAACCCTTTGGTCTTGAATAAATTTAAATGTTATTATTCCCAAGTCTATGTTATACATGATACTGGTTGACACCATAAAAATCACATTTCATAGTTTTAATTAGAAAATACGACATATCTCTAACCTCCATACCTAACAGACCAAACAGTAACTCTTATATCAGTGCACACATTTTTTATGAAGACATCATTGCAAACATTAGAGACATTCGATCAGAATAATGGGGCACTTGACCAATAATACTTGTCATTTTCTATCTTAACCTTGATGTAAGACAATCCAGAGCAACTGCAATCATAAACCAATAGATTGCTTCATTTTAATGGCAAAAGCAAATACAAATGTAAAATTATGTAGTTTCATAAACCATATTTTATTCACAAAACATGACTATGTATGTATCTATAGCGATTGAAACATCTCTTAGACGTCACCACAGACACAAAGAAAAAAATAAAAACATGAAATTGCATGCAGTAAAATATTTCAAAAGTAGTCATGAGTCCATACCAAGGAAGATTTAATCAAGCAAGAAAGCAAAACAAAGTGGTCTCTCAAAACCTATAGTATGTTTTACTTGTATCCATAGGGTTCAACACAGAAACACTTTCTTAGGGGTGGAAGTGGAAAAAAAGACAAGTAGACTAGCAGGAAAGATATATCATAATGCACTAGTAGCATGTGGAAGAAGGACGGAAAGAACAACAAGAAAATCATAGAGAAGCAATGGATGTTTACATAGAGCCAAAGAGTAATTCCATTTTTCATTTAACTAGCAGGAAGTCTGATACCAGCTGAGTAAACACAATGAAGTAAAAGAGGAAATTATTGAAAAATCAAGATTAAGAGAAGTGCAGAAAACAGTAACAAACACTAACCATCTGTATCAAAGTGACCCATGCAGAACTCATTATTCCTCTGAGGATTGAAATATGAGAGGAGAAGACGTGACGGAGAAGTAAAGACAAAAACAAATTGTCAAAACGAGTCACAATAACAATAATAGAGAAGTAAATTGAACGCTAAGTTGTTCAGTACACAACAAATTAAAGATACTTTTTCCCTGAATTGAATAAACAAATTTCCTGACTAATTTATTTATTAATTTTCAAAAAAATAAATAAGTCAGGAAAAATAGGTAACTGAGTCTTGTAATTCTGCAACAAGAAAAAATGTAAGTACGCTAATAAAGGGAGTTGCACCAGGGGTAAATGCGAGAAGACAGTCTGTTATTGATCTAATATGAAATGCATCTGGAGTTCCACTAGCTCCATTTGCATTTTGTTTCACATAGTTGCTACGAAGACATTCTATCAAACAGAGTCAATGGCATCTTATCTGCAAAACTGATGAGTTCTTATCCAAATGACCAAAGTAGTGCTAACATGGTTGAAAACGAAGATACAGCTAATGTGAATCTTTTGGAAGCAAAATCAGCAGGAAATAAAGTTTTTCATTTATTTCTAAACAGAAAAAGCTAGTTTCTCATTCATTTATCACAAGTTTCAGTTGAAATCCCGCAATCTCTTCTTCAACACATCCATTGATTTTTTACGAGCACTCTGCTTTGTGTTTCTGCTTGAAAGACTTCCGAAGAGTCCATCAGCTGAATCTTTATACTTGTCACAGATAGTAGAAACTTTTTTATAATCTAGAGCATTATAGTTCTTCTCCCTTATGACAGGATTCACGAAGTTCTCTGGTTGACTGCTTAGGAGGAGGTTTATTAATTGTCTAACTTCTACCAAGCAACTTCGAAAGCTATCGTCCTTGTAAACTTCACTCAGCCCAGTACTGTGAAACCTCTCATCAGCAAAAAACTCCAATGCTTTCAAATCGTGGTTGATGCTCATTACTGCATTAACATTGAATCTCTTTATCGAGTCACTCAGAAAAGTTCCCACAATTGAATTGGAGATATGCTCAAGAGCTCCAATCCCAACTTTATACAAAGCATCCAGAGGTAAAATTTGTTGAGCAGTAGACAAGAGGGTGTCGAGATATATAACCACCTCATTCATGCATTCGTTGCCTTGCTGTGGGGCATCATCTGCTGTCCAATGGACATTTTCTGTGAGTGACATGAATTCATCCAATTTTGCATTTACTAAGCTTAGTAATGCAATATAAGCAGCATCTCTTGAAGTCTTGAGGACAATCTTGGCTGTTAAACTGCCTTGAGGCCTTTCAACTAAACGGACAGGAATGCCGCATTGTTGGGCTGCATGTTGAATAAAGAAATCACAAGCCCTTTCAAAAACAGCTATATTTGCAGCAATTTGCATTGCCTGAGACACACCAGTTGTACCACTGTAGATAGTCTCAAGTAGGACTTCATTCAGTACATCAATCAAGAGCTTATCCAAATACTTTTTGACAAAATCAAAAAAATTCATTTGGCTCCCATATGATAAGTAATTGACAGAATCTTTAATGAATGACTTAACGATGCGACAGCATTCCGGCACCATGGAAGAGAATGGAGCAATAAAAGGAAAAGCTGGCATTATATCAGAGGTTTGTAGATGGAACAATAAAACATTTGCCTGATAATCCGACTCCCTCTTCATAACCATCTGCTCAAATGTATCATTGGTGACTACAGCAGTTATTTGTTGCCTACACTCTGCCAAAAGAAGTTCATGATATTTTTCTCGACTACTATTTAGAGTCCCAAGAATCGCGCTCACTTCATAGCCATATTGTCTGAGGGTTGACCCAAGAAGAGTCACATAATCCTTGACCATGAGAAGATGACTGGCACTATCCATGTGGGAGAATTGTTCTTCCAAGAGTGCAGTCACTTTACCTACAGCTGTTTCCCACATTGTCTCAACCTGATTAGGCAAGAGCAGACCACCAGCAGTCCTTAATACTCGATCCTCAACAATGAAATAACCTGCAATCTGAGCCAAGAAGATTTGATGGGATTCTAGGAATGGTTGTGACAATGAAATCTGCAAATCTGAACTCAGCTGCAATAAGCGATTCTTGTAGTAATATTCACGAAACTGCTCTTGGATCCCCATACAACCATGAATGTGACATGCTCGATAAAGAGGCGTCAGGTCAAACTTTAAGACAGATTCTTCATTAATCTCTTCAACATCTAGGGTATAAGTGAAGTCTCCTAACCCCAAACAACTTTGTTCCTCGGCTTTTCTTTGACGGGCTAGCATATCCTCATCCCTCTGACGAGCAGATGCAGCATATCCTATTGCAGTTTGCCCAATATCCTTTGCTGTACTCCTTATGTGAACTAGCCATTCATTAACTTCACTGGTTACTCTTTTCTCAATATGCAATTTAATCAGTGGTATTCTCTTCTCTATCATAGTCCTGAGTGGCTTGACGGGAATGTTCTGCAAATAACTTTTCTCAATCAGATCAATAGCCTTGATAGCAGGGTAAAACCGACCTTCAGAAACGTGGTTATTACACTTTGCACAAAGTTCTAACACTTGGACACAGTTGCCTGACATCTTAATTGCTTCTGTTACATTTTTCTTAATTGAAAAAGATTCAAGAAGCTCTTCAAGTTTTAAGAGAAGGACACTCCCGACATCTTGCAGCTTCAGATTATCAGTTTGCAACTCAGCCTTTAACTCTTCTGCATCAACCAAGACTCCACGCAGTTCATCCACCGCAATAATAAATTCCTCATAGTGAAGCTTACAAAGCTCCTCTATTTCAACTTCTTTCTTTTTGACGACATTCTTAAGTTGCTGTAGAAGGGCATCAGGCTTCCCGCCTTCAAAAGCAAGCCTGACCATAGGACCTAGATCTTCCCCATTACTGATCATAGTCACAAGAACAGAATCTTCTGCTGTAGTTGTGTCCCCATTTTCTGTGGCCGTTCTCCTCCTGGTTTTAGCAGTCATGGTTACTACCTTGCCCTGCATATATAAATTCAAGATACTTCAGTCAATGTGTGACTAAGTTCACATACAGGGGAAACATAAGTCCCTCCCCGCAAAGAGAAAGGAAAAGGAAAAAGAGAAAAAAAGAAGAGGTACATCTTAATCTTATTTCCAAAACACTGGAGAAGGAAATAATTCCGACATTTAAATCATCCATCCATTCCTCTCCCTTCCCTCGTTAACCCAGCCAACAACAAAATGGAAGGTAGATAATTTAGCTTCATCCAAACTATTACATTGGTCCATGAACATCAGGAAATGGTTCCTACAATTATATGTTCATCTCTGCACAACTAAAACTAGAATTCAAGTTCATTCCGATTTCACCTAAACACCAAAAGGGATGTCCCAAATACCACGATAACAACACAAAAAAGTCAAAATTCCACCAAGGTAAGAAGCTCGAAGAACACATCATCTGGGAAACAACTTGTACGAATTCACAAATCCACAATTCAAAAGCAAAGTGTTTGACATTGCTGCAAAACTAGATCATTTCAAACATTAAGCGAAGCAGGAAACACTAAACCCACCAAAATCATCAGATCACAAATAATTAGCCAGGATACCTCTAATAGGTCTACATAACAAACATCACCAGTGTAAAAATTGAACAAAACCCATATAAATAATAACCAAACAAATAACCAACCGATGCTATAAGCAAAAACTTCTCTACTTTATTTTAACCATTAACCAAGCAAATAACAGATACACCAAAACCATCAAACATCAACAAATTACCCAAAATCTGAACATAACAACCTCATCTCAACCAGAAATCACAGATAGAAAAACAAGCAAATAAGCTGCAAAAAGAAAAATTTAAACAAGTAAATAGTAAATACACCAAAATCATCAAATTTCAACAAACAACCCAAAATCTGAACATAACACACTCATCACAAACAGAAGAAACAAGAAAATAAGCTACAACTCCATTAACAACAACAAAAAAGCATAAAGCTTACAACTTTAACACAAAATTGAGCAAAAAAAAAAAACCACTATAACACACCTAGATCATCATACCATAAACAATACACAAAAAAAAACCCAAATGGGTCTACATTATAAACCTCACCCATGATGCAAAAACATGAAAACCAACAAAAAATCAGAAAAAAAATGAAGCTAAAAATGGAATAAAGATTCAGTAACTTACCCAAAAGAAGTAATTTCAGAAAGTTTTATGCTTCCCCTCTTTCTTTTCTTGATATAAAAATTGAATCTTGGCTTAGATTTTGTACCTTGTGATTTCCTTCAGTGGCATTTTTTGCCGACCAACAACACAATGCTCTCTGTTTTCTCAGATGTTCTTTAGGTTTGATTTGAGAATAATAAAAAATAAATAATTTTAAAATAATTAGAATTATTATTTTATTTTATTTTATTTTATTTGTTTGTTAGTATTATTTTTGTGTTTTATTATTTGGATCAACAAAAAGGGTCAAAGGGTGTATATCAATGTCGGAATAAACATCATCTTCCTTTGAAGGCAAGTTCCGGCACATGTTTAGGTGACATAATTAGTATTAAAAGATTAGTTTGATAGCAATGAAGTAATATAAAAAATTATTATACAATAATTAAAAAGTTTAATAACGATAGATTTGTAATATAGAAATTATGAATGCATGAATTAGAGTATAGGAATTATTTAGTATCAAATACCTAATTTAATTATATAATATATAATTTGAAATTAAGAAAAATATTGAAAACACTACTAAATTTGATATAAATTATTAGTTTCATTTTTCGAACTATAATTATTCTTATATTGCCAAATAAGCTCTATATCATCTTATGTAATCTTTATATTGAGGTTAACTATTTCTATATTACTAATCACACGACTCATAATTAATTTATGTGATAATATTTGACTAGTCATCAAAATTTATACATTAATAATTTATTTGGTTGAATTAGTTGTGCACAATTATCAAAGTAATAATATATCGAGATAAATTAATAGAGCATGTTTAGAATAAATTATTCAGTTTTAATGGAGGGATGATCACAAAGTCGATGAAAATGTCTCATTTGGGCGTAGAAAAATTGTGGAAAATTATGAACGATGCCAAGGAACCCTCTTCTTCAAACAGTAATTTCTCTAATGAATTTCAGAGTTCACAACAAATGGATTGGGTAATTATCAAAAAAATAATTCAATCTTTCTTTCATTTTATGCTTCGGTAGTAATCTGCCCTTGCTATTTTGTTGTCGTATTATTCTTGCAATCCTGTTTCGAAAACTTTGTTTTTAAGTCGAGATTCTATTGAAAACAACCTCGCTACATAAAGGTAGAGATAAGTTCGGCGTACATCTGATTTCTCAGATCATACTAGCTATGTTGTTGTTGTTGTTGTAAAGTTTGAATCTTTATTAGTTGGGTACTGTTTTAATCAGCTTAGGATTCAAGATTCTCTAATGGGGCAACTGATTATTGAAGATGTGAAGTTTTTTGCTTCAGTAGTATTTGTTTGCACTTGTAAAGTTTGAATCTTTACAAGTTGGGCTTTTTAAATCAGATTATAATTCAAGATTCTCTAATGGGGCAACTGATTACTGAAAATGTAAAGTTTTTTTGCTTCAGTAGTAATTTTTGTACATGTAAAGTTTGAATCTTTACAAGTTGGAGCTTAGAATTCAAGATTCTTTAATGGGGCAACTGATTACTGAAAATGTAAAGGTTTTTGCTTCATTAGTAGTTCTTTTTACATGTAAAGTTTGATTTACAAGTTGAGTGCTGTTTTAATCAGCGTAGGATTCAAGATTCTCTAATGGTTTTTTTTTTGCTTCAGTAGTAATTTATGTACATGTAAAGATTGAATCTTTACAAGTTGGGTACTTTTTTACTCAGCTCAGGGTTCAAGATTCTCTAAAGGGGAAATTGATTACTGAAGATGACTTCAAATGGAGATTACCCACAAGAGAAAAAGAAGGAAGTTGTGAAATACTGAAGTATGTTGGTGGGGTTGACTTAAGTTTTTCAAAAGATGATTCATCTATTGCCTGTGGCACTCTTGTTGTGTTGGACTTGACGACTCACAAGGTTGTTTATGAAGATTCTTCTATTGTTAGGCTTCACATTCCATATCTTCCTGGCTTCCTTGCTTTCAGAGAGGTCTTATACATATTCTCTATATTTTCCGTTGCTTGCAATGTGTTTTGACTTATTGCCTTTGTTGTTTGTCTAAAAAGGAGTGATCATGTCTATATGTTTTGAATACGGCCTTTTTTGTTAGAAGTGTTTTGCGAAAAAGTAATTTTGGAGAGTAGCAGTTTCTGTTTTGCTGATAAATTTGCAAAATACTTTTGCCAATATTGTAGCAGCATTTTGTTCTCGGCCAAAGTTTCAAAATGCTTCCGGGAAAAGTCCTACTGCTTTTTTCATATACAAATTCTGCTACTACTCAAAAATGCTTATTTTTTCTTGAAGATTGGCCTAACACATCAACTCTCTAAAATGAAAACTTTTGGCTTTCCTGAAGCTTGGCCTCATCTCCACTTATCATTTTGTTAAAAAGTTGGACATATAATGATGGGAGAAAAGATATGATTAGATTTTACAGGATGTTGTTTTTATGTTTGTTAGAGAAACTAAATCTTTTCCGAGTATCAAGTTTTGTGAATTGTACAAGCTCAACAGTGTTGCGAGTAATGTAAACTGATTGCTGTAATATTGAACTGGTTCTTTAGGCTCCTGTGCTTCTGGAGCTTTTGGATAAAATGAAGAACAATGCTCATCCTTTCTACCCGCAGGTAAATGTGGACAAGTTTCCTCCTCTTTTTGCCCCTCTCCCTACTAAGGTGAAAATTTGATTAAGAGTCTATATTGGCTCGAATCAGCCACATGTTATGATAAGTTTGTTATATACCATGTAGTAAAAGAACTTTTAGAGCTGCAATCCTCTCCTGGAAAGACATTGTATAGTATTGGGTAGGTTAGACCAAATCTACACCTTCCGCATACCATCAGTATTCTGCTTCACACCCAACCCGCTCCCGATTATTGGTAGGAAGTTTGACCTCATCCGCTAACTTAAATAGATGAAGCACATGCTTATACTCTATCTACTATAATATACTCAAGAGGCAAAAAGGCACAATTTGGGGGGAAAAATAATAGAATAATGTTGGAGTTGTACAAACGGAAGCCTCATTTGGCGGTGTAACAGGGTCAAAACATCTAAGAGTTAGTGGTTATATTTAGTTTAAGGGGCATTTGTATGGAACTTTGACTATAGATGCAGCTAAGAAAGGGTTTATGCTACAAAATTTGCTTTCACTGGTAATTCTATTTCTTCCTCCTTCCCTTTTCTCTAAAACCCGACCCTGACGTAGGAATCAATGGACATTATTGAGTTGGAGATTCTGGCCCCACTGTTTTGTAGTGATGAAGTTATGGTTTTATGCCTTTTCCTGTCTAAATGCTGTTACCTCAGGAAAGTGGAAAGAACATAACTTTAGAAGAATGCTACTGATGTGGATTTCCTCAAATCTTCAACTTATTTGGAACCATAATTGCAAGAAAGTTTTTGCGAGCGCTCCCAAGGCCTAGCTCGAGTGGCAAAAAGTGGAGGATTTGTGACTTAGGTCGCTGGTTCAAGCCCCACACCATGCAAAGCGAAACCCGGTATTTAAGTGGAGAAGGGTAGAGGGGCGGGCCCATTATCCACCGAGCTTAGAAGGCTGTGATTGGTCCAAAGGGTTATATCTTAATGGTTAGAGAATTGATGAATACGTCCCCTTTCACGTTCAAATGGTAAAACTTTTGACACCTAGTAGGTTGTGGTGCCATAACTTCCCGACCCTTGCACCCCGTTGTTACCGGTCTTTGTCTATTGAGCTGGACTAAATAAAATTAATACCTGACATCTATATAACCCTTGTGTTGACAGCTACTGATGGTTGATGGCAATGGATTGCTTCATCCTCGAGGCAAGTTTTGTTTCTATTTGAAGCTGGAAAAAAGAAAATTTCCAAATCTAGCAGATTGTTTATGACTCTACATTAGTAGATACCATGCTTTCTCCATCTTTTGTGTATAAGGTACTCAGCGATATTGAGGAGATCGTCCAATATCATGATCATATTCTTCATCTAGTGTTTACAACCTAATTTGTGTGTGTGTCAAAGTAATTACTAGTAACTTCTATTCCCAAAACCTGTTCTAAGAAAAATGTATAATAGTGTAAATATCTTAGGTAATTCCACAGACACGAAAACTGAGTTTTCCAATCTCTTGATACCATTTTAGCTTTTTATATCCTCTTTAACGTATATCAGCTAGCTGGTTCTCGGATATTGATCTGCAAATGTTAATTCTCTTTGGACATTTCTCTATTTTATATCTCTCTTCTTATATATGTGCTGCTAATGCTTTTTCCAAACAGTCGAGACCTGAAACATAATTTGTTCTCAGCTGACGTAATACTGCAGCTCCCTTAATCATTCTCTAAGACTTTCCACTACATGTCGAGATCAATGTGCTTAATCTATGACACTAAGTTGACACTGTCATATTTGTGTTATCAGAAGGAATTGCTTACTGCTAATCACGATCTTCTTTATCCCGATGATAATTTGACTGGATTAAAGAACACTATCATATGTTGGTGGTGCTAAGAGTAGTTTCACGACCTTCGAAATCAAGTTAACAAGGATCTGAACTGTTTGAATCCGAAGTTCTGCCATGGCTTTGTAAAGATATTTCAGCTTTAATCATCCCCTTGATATAACTTATGATTAAGCTCCTCTTATATGCTCTTTGGGAGAACTGTTGTTCATGAAATCTAATAAGGGGGCTAGAAAGTTTGACTTCACTGATTAGTTTTATCTGTATCACTGACTGTTCAACTTGATAGAGTTGTTATATTTGTGATCATATGAACATGAGTCATCTTTATCGATTCAACTGTACTATTTCACACTTATTTTTTGCTAAAAACTCGACAACCACAATTATGTTCTGCAGGTTTTGGTTTGGCTTGTCATATTGGTGTCTTAGCTGATCTTCCTACTGTTGGGGTGGGGAAGAATGTAAGTTTAAACTTCTTTATCCTCCTTAAGTTTCTTAAAAATCTAGGTAGACTCAATTGAAACGTGCTTTTGTTTGTTCGCTCTTAGTGAAGGAACATAAAGCGAACCTAATGTGGGTAGGAAAGATAGATCGTAGTCTGATCTTTCTCATTGAATCTCTAATAACAACATACCCAGTGTAATCCCACAAGTGGGGTCTAGGGATGGTAGAGTGTACACAGACCTTACCCCTACCTCATGGAGGTAAAGAGGTTATTTTCAAAAGATCAGACACTACTCTATGCAGAATACTGAACTGTCCAACATTTCCTAGTATTCTGCCTGTCTTGATAATGCGGGATGTTTTGTGCATCATACTGACCCCTTTTTCTCTTTTACTTATACATAAACCTCGCTTGATATTGAATTATTTCTGTATAACTAGTTTTGCATCAATGGTGAACTGTTTTATGAACATTCCGTCTCTTTGTCTTTTCTTTTTCTAGTTACACCATGTTGATGGTCTTACACAATCTACGGTAAGAGAACTCCTTCAAGCAGCAGACTCTCCTGAAAACGTCTTACCGCTAATTGGGCACTCTGGATGTACCTGGGGAGCGGTAAGACACTCTTTCTTTATCCTTGAAATATGTCAAGAACAACAACTATGCCTCAGTCTCAAACACGTTGGGGTCGACTATATGAATCCAAATTGTTCCAGAAATGAAAAATGAGCTGTAACTTTGGGTTGACTCGATTACGTGTGAATTTTACTGTAGTATCTATTCTATTTCATTACAAGCTTCAAATTAGGCGTTAGTTGATTAAATCCTCTTGCAGGCAATGCGATCATCTCAGGGCTCTTTGAAGCCCATATTTATTTCAGTTGGTCACCGTATATCTCTCGCCACTGCCATTGAAATTGTGAGGATGACTTGCAGATTTCGTGTTCCAGAGCCCATCCGGCAGGTTAGTGTTAGAACTTTTTCGCATAGTTGCTGCTGGTGATATCTGATTTATATTTCTTAACTCTATCGGAAACAACCTCTCTACCTCACCTCTGAGATAGACATAAGGTCTGCGTACACACTACCCTCCCCAGACCCCACTGTGTGGGACTACACTGGGTATGTCGTTGTTGTTGTGATTCTCTTACATTTGATGTTGTAGGCTGATATAAGATCGAGGGAGCGCCTGTGGAACAATCAATGATTATGTACAAAATCGCTTCTCTGTATATTTGCTGAGTTTTGGTGAACTATGATTACCATGGAAAATTTCTGCTATGTTACATGAAATCGTTTACGGGTGACTATAAGTATCTTGTACGGGTACATATAGGTGTATTTTTTTTACTATGTTTGCTCGAACTTTTTTAAAATGTTGATGCCTGCGTGTCGGATCCTCCAGAGTTAGTGCATTTTTGAATGATCTGACACGGATACAACAACATTTTAGGAGAATCCGTGCAACGTAGTTGATTAGGAGAAAAACAACTTGATGTTCCAATAGTGTTTTGATGAACCTAACATATTGGAGGTATACACATTTCCATATACAGATATAACAATTACTCCAATAATAGTTGAAAGCTCTATAAATTAGTCAATAATTGCTTTCATGTTCAAATTCAGTGACTTTTATTTGTCACGTTTTGCTTTATGAAAATCAATTTAACTAATCTTCGGTGTTATGAATTAGATTAATATGATGAAAAAACTGCATCCAAATAATTTATACAATTATTGCTTTTCCCAGTAAATATTAAAGCCACCACAAAATCTCATTTTTTCTTAATTGGTATGTCATTTTGAACCATAACAACAATAATAATGTATTCAGTGTCTTATTACAAATAGGATTCGGAAAGAATATTATATACACGGTCTTATCTCTACCTCGAGAATAACGATAAAAATATTATTTTTGAAAGACTCACAACTTTAGTTAAACATATAAAAAATCAAGTATATAAAACAAATACAGTAGCGAAGAAGTCATATTGGAAAAAAAAAAAAACAAAAAAGAGAAATATAACAACAAATAATATGATAACTAAAGTTAAAGAGATAACGCGTAATACTAAATTCGAATAATAAGATATTAAAAAAAATCAATAATTACAATATTGATAAGGAATCTAGACAACATTTAATATTACCTACTAACATTCTATCCTATTTATCGAACTTCATATTTTCGTATTAGTTTCTTATCCTTTGTAAGTTGCAGGTACATCCATCCTATCTAATCACTTCTTCTAAATATTTCTTCGACTCTCTACCTCTCCTCAGTTAACCTCTCAAACTTTCCTAGTGGGATATTTGTGCGTTACTTCTTTACATGTTCAAACCATCGGTCTCACTTTACTCATCTTATTCACTGTACTAAATTTCTTCGATCCTAATTCTATCTCTCTTAATATATCACACATTCATCCTAATTTTGAACCTAAGCTTTATCTACTCCGCATTCTACTTGTGAAATTTCACTTGATACGTTATTGTCGTTATTATTTTATTCCAACTCACCTTTTTTGACCAGTCCCTTCTTATTATTCATTTCCTTCATCTGTCGGTCCAACCTTTCTCCCCCAAATCAAAACCCCAACAAAGAGAAAACACAAATCGATCTCCATTTCTACATCTCTCATAGCTCTAATTTTGGAGCTTTAATGGAGTCGTCGTCATCATCACCAGCTTCACGAGAACTGAATGAGGTACAAACAGATCTTCCTTCATCTGTAAGACCCGTTTCGAGAACCGGAGCTCCGAATAATATGGTTATGGGGAAACATCGTCTTACTGCTGCAATTTCTGCTCTCAATCAGCAAATCAACATCATTCAGGTAAGTATCCAATATTTTACTGGGTTTTGAGTTTTTTTTCTTCTTCTTTGTAATTTGGGGATATTTTTGTTGTTATTTAGGAAGAATTGGATCAGCTTGATTCATTTGGGGAAGCTTCACTCGTTTGCAGAGAGTAAGTTTTCGTATAAGATATTGTTTCTTCCATTTCAATTTTGAAAGTTTACAAGTCGTAATAAATCATTGTGCTCTTTTAACTTTGAATGTGCATGAGTATACGTTTTAATTTGTATAAAGTTGAATAAGTAGATATACACGTCTTATATAATAGAGTATGCGTCCTATATGACATAATGAATATGAGTTTAAATGTATCTGATGCGAATTGTCATGTAGTAAGCATGTGTTGTTCAATTTTGCGTAAGTTTAAGTGTCTATTTATGCACATTCAAAGTTTGAGAGCATAAATGTCAGTTGAGGCTAAGTTAAATAAGCACATCGATGATGATGTGTTTATTAGATTTGCAGTGTTAAAAGAAGAATATGCAAATTTTATATAAGAACTCG
The DNA here is from genome assembly GCA_029582245.1 of Solanum etuberosum. Lineage (NCBI taxonomy): Eukaryota > Viridiplantae > Streptophyta > Magnoliopsida > Solanales > Solanaceae > Solanum > Solanum etuberosum. The sequence goes on along the minus strand of JAJONR010005616.1, from coordinate 38,590 downwards.
ATGTTTGGTATCTACATTGATGTCCGACTAAGTCAAGATTCACTTTGCGACCTGATAAAGCCTTTCCTAACAAAGGAGCGTTCGTACTAGGATTCGAACCCTGAAATCTCTGATTATGATTTATGAACGAAGAAATATTGATCACTACACCATGATCCTTGTTGTTTTGGTAGACACTTTAGGAGCTATCGAAATCTATTTTGATAATCCAAACCAAGATAGATATATTCTGACCAAATAATCACCATGATCAGGCTTTGCCTGAAACAATAAAACATCACATTATGAAAACAAAATATTCATAGAAGAAACACAAAGTCTTTGAAATAAAAAGAATAAATTCTGTAATTAACTTAATTAGTTGTGTTTTATTTTATTGCAGATTAGTTTCAAGTGTTGAGTTAATACCTGATGCTCTCCTTCCAGTGTAAGTATTTACCTTAATTTTGCTCTTTTATTTTTATCATCATTATGACTTGAAAGAGTGATTTCTTCCTATTGTCTAAGTTGGGTGGACAGAATTACTCGATACCCCTATAGATACCCATATACCGGTTAAAATTTGTATGATTATTGGTTGCAGGACTAGAGGACCAATAAATGTTCATTTAGATAGATGGTTTCATGGAGGCAACGACTCAAGACGCAACAAACGCTGGATATGAAAAAGGAATTTGTACCAAAAACTACGTAAATCAATTCGAACACCCTCTTCTTTTTTGGTTTATTTTGTAATTAAATTTTTAAATTTCTGTGTTTTCTTGACTGCTATATTATTAGGTCTTTAAATTCTATATATATCTGCTGTTGAATATTGCAGATGAAATAATGTAGGTAAGTATGTTTTGTAACTCTACACTTTCCAAGTAGTAATAACAATGTGTTATAAGTATAAAAAACTGTTTCAACTATCAAGTTCATTCAACTGTGGAGTTTACTGATGACAATTCTAGATGTGACGAAGTTGATTATGAATGGAGAAATCTAGAACATGGCTATGCTTGTAAACGTTTCTTCCTCGTGGAACACATACTTAGAGAAATGTTGTTGCACCTCAGTTTCCTGAGCTGTTAGATGATGAACTCTCTAGTTGCAGCAATTTCATCTCCTCGTAAGCCCATTCGAGACCAGGACAATAGTGGAGTGGAGGATTGAACCTGATATCATGGATTTCATCTGGCAAAAATGCACCATTTCTGATCAAGAATCTGATTGCTTTCCTCTTTCTTTCTTTAGCTGCATGATGGAGTGGAGTCCCTGCAACAACAAACAAGCACAAAGAAGATAAGGACATCATAGAGGATGAACGACGATTACATGAATACAGGTACGTACATCCACAGACACCTCTGGTTCTTGCATCAATGTCAGCACCTCTCTCGAGCAATGCATCCATAACTCGTAGGTGACCACCCTTAGCAGCTAGATGAAGTGGAGTCACACCAAGTGATTTAGGCCCCCCTGCACTCTCATTTGCATCCATGCCTTCATTAAGAAGTCTCTTGACCTGTTGTAACATAACGAATGGAAAGCAAGACAAGAATATAAACGCGGATTTCTTGGAAAGCAAGACAAGAATATAAACGCGGATTTCTCAGAAGTGCAGATGCTACTATTACTATTAACTAAAACGAACAAATAGTACCTCTTTCAGGTCACCTTTCCGAGCAACAATATGAAGCAGAGTCCAACCTCGATCATCCATATAACCGCCTGTAATAATCTGCATTCGTCTCGATTGCCTACTTATATTCAATCGCTCTTCTTGCATTAAGAACCCAGAAATTCTTCAGCTACCAAGACCCAAAAAAGGCGACGAAGGAAAATATTTTATTTATAAACTTAAAGTTGTTGAATCTTACTTCAAGTTCTATGTATGTTTATGTATTTTTGGTAATATTGAAAATAACTAGTAACATACCTATTTATAAATAGTAAGCAACCAAATTAAACTAGGATTAGAAAACATATTCCTATATGAATTAGGACAAACAAATCCTAACAATACATTAATTAATTAAATACGAAAAAATCACAAATCCTAAACAAATTAGAATTCCTACTCCAACTTTGAATTATTATTCCAACATGAGATAATTTCGAAAACCCTTTACTTCAATTTACATAATTGATTGAAAAAAGAGAACCAACATAGCAAAATAGGCAAAAAGGAGAGGAATGATTAGCAATATTTTGTAAGGAGCATAAGGATTCAAACCAGGGCCAAAAACACGAAGATTAGTGAGCTTAATTGCATTCAAAGATGAAGGAGGAGCAAAACGAAAGAGAAGAAAGATCATCATAATGAAATTAAATACCAAAAACAAACAAATATATATAAACCCAAATTCTAAAAATGCTGAATTAATATATGAATCTGAAACCAATTTGGAATGTGTTTTAAATTGTAAGCAGAAAAGGGTTTTTTTTTTTAGAGGAAAATGGAACCCTAGAAATTGCAGAGAATTTTTCACTATAGAATTTGGAAGGTCGGTTCGGTTTTGTAATTAATTGGTTTGACTTATCTGTTATCAGTTTGTAAACATGCTAAACCGTAATAGAATCGTTAAGATATTGGCTTATTGATTATTGATCGTTATCGGTTTAACCGTTAAGATTTGACACACAAAAAAATTATGAAAAATCATGTAGAACTAAGTTGACAAACCAAATGAACCATGTGTCAGAATGCATCTTGCTCAAAAGCAAACATTTTCACATTGTAGAATAACCGAAAGTGTGAGACAATCTAAAATAAAAGTATGAAACTAAACTCTAAGTCAAGGACTTTATATACCAAATGGTATAAATGTAATTATTTAATTTACTGTCGGGTTGTCGGTTAACCCGTTAAGAAAAATCTTCAAACCGTTAAGAACCGATAACCCGATAATAAAAAAATCAAAACTGTTACCGAAATCGCTAAATTAATAACCCACTATCGATAAACCAATTTTTTTCTTCGATTTGGATTATCGAGTTCGGCTCGGTTTTGAACAGCCCTACACCTAGGATGTATGCATGTGTGTACTTATTTAATTTTATAAAAGTTTAAGTGTATATTTATATATATTAAAAGTTGGAGGGCATGAATGTCAATCAAATCCAAGTTTGAACGATATATTTATGTATTGTGCCAATTCAATAACGTAGATACGATCCACGCTAACACCTTCTATCACCACTTGTATTGAGTAACTTTGTCTATTAAGATTTAGACAAATAACATGTATCAAGTAATTATGTCCACTAACATTTAGATAAATGAAAAAAGTTATCTTATATTTTAGTCTCTGTCAAAATTTTAATATAAAGATTTCGTGATTCTCAACCCTCTCTACTAACTATTAAGCCACATCTTTAAATGTAATAGTTGTTTTAATCTAAACACATATATGGTTATTAAGTTTGTTAGTATATCTGAACTTTGAAAGCATAATTAAGAAAGACATCTTCTCAAACGTTTATGTTTAGTTTAATTTTATGTGTAGTCACACAAATTTTAGTAAGATTAGAGAGTGTCACATTAAACTGACTACATTTACTATAGTAGTAAATTACAATAAACTTTATTACTATTAAATTACAATAAAACTTTTGATAATAGTAAAGTCAAGAAACTTTATCGGTGTAGGTCTATTATAGTAGTCATAAATTTTTATTTTTTTAATATTAAAATAAAGTATTTCTTCGGTCTTAATCAAAGATAGATTCAAAGTTCAAACATTGAAAATAAAATCGACTTTGATGTGAATTTCTTACCCCAAGTGAAACTTCTCAAGAAAAATTTAATTAATCGAGTCTAAAGCAAGAACCGCGAATCTTCATAGCGAGAAGGGGAGGAAGATCTTGAGAGGAGAAAACAAAAAGAATCATATCAAACTCTGATATAATACATTTTTGAAATCTCTATCTATACCTAATCCTTAACAAATCTTAGGTTTAAAAATATATGTCAAGTTCACAAATATTTTCTTAATTATATGGCCAAATATTCTCTTTCTTTTTTTTAACATTCGAGATTTATAATAGATAAGCTCATTATTCGTATGTTCTGAACTTGCTTCTTGGTACAAGAAAAGGAGCGGAGAATTCTAGTTCTAATTCTAGTTCTTTCTTCTGCCTGATCTTTAGTACCGCTTTGAGATTTAATTTGTAAAAATATGTGTCTAAGAGGGCGAGAACCTTTATATCCATAATCCCCCTAGCTCCCTTCTACCTCCTTTCGCAATTCCACCATCTTTATATTCTAGTTCTTTCTTATGTCTTAACCTAGTAAGATACGTCTAGTTCTTTCATCGCTTCCCCAACTATCTCACTAGAAAATTGAAGCAATACCTTAACTTCAAATACTTTCTTTTTTCAACTAAACAATCCAAGCAATCTTTGTCCAGCCAGCCAAATGTTTGGTAAAACCATTTAATTTCAGATCTCAAGGCATGTGCTTCTGACCATGTCATGTCATGATCAACTTGCATTATTATTAATTAATGCTACCTTTATCACCCCAACCTAGAAATGGTTCAACATATTCTTTTACCATCATATTGTATATGTTTGAAATTGGTAAAACTGATAAAATTATTGTCATATGCTCATGAGGTAATAGTTTGAATGAATAGAAATAATCTCTTAATAGAATTAATGCAGGATAAGACGGTATACAAAAGATAGTTATGATCAAATCTTTTATTGAACTTCCTATATAACACATGTTTTTTGTGCATCAAATGGTTCTTTTTATTTTTTTTCATAGTTCAACAACTCTGTCATGTGATTCCTGCTAGTTATATTTTAAGTGATCTGATATTTTTTTAAAGAATTTTTTGCAACTACTCCATTATATGCACCTACTACACCCAAACTTTTCCTCATAAAACCATAAGCTTTTCATTCCACTTCCTCCTTAGAGAAAAAAAATGGAAGAAATTCAAATAATCTCTACTTGTTTAGTTAGAGCATCTTCAAACTCAAACAATGGTGGCAACAAACACATTTCCCAAAATATTGAAATGACACCATGGGATTTACAATTCCTCCTTGTTGAGACTATTCAAAAAGGCCTCCTTTTCAAGAAACCAACTCCACAACAACAAAACAACTTGGTCAAATCACTCAACTCTCTTTCTTTAGTTGACCATTTGAAAGCCTCGCTTTCGCGCACCTTAGACTTTTTCCCTCCACTAGCGGGGCGTTACTCCACTACCAAACACCCTGACGATAACACAGTCACTTCTTTTTCCATCACTTGTAATAACTCTGGAGCTGAATTCACTCATGCCATCGCTCCAGAGCTAACAGTGAAAGAGATTCTTGAATCTTGTTACGTGCCAACTGTAGTACATTCCTTTTTCCCACTAAATAAAGTACGTAACGTGCAATGTGTTACAAAGCCTCTACTTGGAGTACAAGTAACTGAGCTCGTAAATGGTTACTTTATCGGTTGCACTATGAGTCATAGCCTCGGGGATGGGACTTGTTTATGGCATTTCTTTAATTCTTGGTCCGAAATAACACGTGGATTTGAGTTAATTAGTCGATTTCCGACTTTAGAAAGATGGTTCCCTCAGAATGTAAATCCACCAATTTATTTCCCTTTGGAATTGGATGATGAAAAATTAAATGAGTGTATGGAGATGCCAATAGTGAAGGAAAGGGTTTTTCATCTTAGTAAAGAAAATGTGTGTAAATTGAAAGCAAAAGCTAACTATGAAATGGATACCAAGTCCATTTCTTCTCTACAAGCTTTCTTGGCTCATTTATGGAGGTACTTTTTCTTATTTAATTTTGCGCGATTCAAAATTTAATGTGCCTATTGTTTCAATTTTTATTTACATATGACAAATTTATGAACTTTTCGAAACTTCTATTTAGTAGGGGTGATTCATTATTGTATCTTTGGAAGTAGGGGCGGAGCTATATAGAGTTAGGTTGAAACATATCCCCTTCATTGAATTGCGCTATTCAAAATAAGTTTGCTTTTAGTTATACATAACTTAAACTGTTGAATTTCCTTGACATACGAAAAAATCTACTATTTTGGTGTTTGCACCTAAGGAGTCACGAAGATTTATTCAGAACACAACGTCTTTTATTTATATTGTATCCTTTAATGTCAATCATCACATCTTATTCATGCATTACGTTCTTCTAATTAGTAATTCCATCTCTAATATTTTTCGAACAGGTCCATTACACGTTGTAATCGTGTCAATGCCAACGAAGAAGTCACACTCAACATTGTCATTGGTACAAGAACAAGGCTAAATCCGCCTCTACCCGAAGAATACTGGGGAAATGCAGCTATCTTCAAGCCAATTAAGGTAAAAGCAGGGGAATTGCTCGAAAATCGACTTGGCTATGCAGCATTGCTAATAAATAAAGTTGTTGCTTCACAAAACTACGAAGAAGTGATCGATTCATACAAACGATGGGTTGATAAACCCGCGATAGTTAGTAAAAATTCACTTTTTGTGGCTAATAGATTGATGATTAGTAGTTCTCCAAAATTTAGCGTTTATAGTTGTGATTTTGGTTGGGGAAAACCAGTGGCAGTGAGAAGTGGAATGGCGAATAAAGGTGATGGGAAAGTTACATTATTTCCTGGGGTTGAAGAAGGAAGCGTAGATATTGAAGTTTGTCTTTTGACTTCAACGTTGTTAGCAATGGAGAACGATGAAGAATTCATAGAATTTGTCACCGTCTAGACAAGACTATGACAGAAAAGTCACTCAACTTTACCTAAGTACGAGGAAAGTCGAGACAAATTATATTTTTATAATGAAATATTATTCTAACTTTATCGAATAAAGTATCACATAAAGTCATTGGAGGGTGAAATTTGCCTTGGGTTATTATGGTTTGTACCAGATTTCAAATATTATCTTTTTTACAATATAATATGCTCTTTTTTTTTTAATTGATTTGATTCGTCCTAACTAAGATATTTAGTATAATATTTGAATGGTGTGCTAAAGTTTGGAAAGGTTGAAAGACCAATCTTTGTAGACTATATTATTATTTTATGTATATACCATAATAATATTTTCAAGTGGAGGATCTGTTAATTTTAGAGTTGAAAAGGTACGAAAACAATAACACGTTAAATGTAATTCCACAAATAAGATTGAAAAATGTAAATTTTGAAAGTAGGGAAGTTGTTTCCTAAAGAAGTGGGATCCCATCAACTATATTAAGGAAATGATATACTAATAGAAATCCAACAAAGTTTTAGAATAAACATTTATATTTTTTGAATTTAAACACCAAATTGAAGCTAAATACATCCCCGATCTAATACACCCTTAAATTCTCGTTAAGTTTAGGGGTGTTTTCAACACTTCTCTCCATTTTTATTAAGAACTCCATGCTCCTAAGAGTTTGAAACCACTTGCTATGTCATGTGACATATCAGGAGTGTATCTAAGTTTAGTTAGTCAAGTAGAAAGATGTTTTTTTAAAGCTGTCAATAGTTCGGGAATGAAACTAATAATTTGCGTTAAATTTAGGGGTGTTTTTTATACTTCTCTCTCATATATGAGGTAGGACAGGACGAAGAGGCAAAGGTATTCCTTGTGTGAAATACTCACAGAACAATGATGATCTATCCGTCTCTTATTTGGAATATTAGAGGCATCAATTCTCAAGGTGCCTTTGACAGACTTATTCAACTCATAATCTCAGCTTCATTGCAGTCACAGAACCTTTCTCTAATACATCTAAACTGCATAGATATAAAAGAAGATTGGGTTTTTACTTTGCTCATGCCAATCTCAATAATAAAATTTAGACACTACTCATATTGTCACGTGTTCCTTTAATAACAATGGTGCATCCTTTTATACATCTCTATTGTGTATGCCAAATGTAAGAGGCAACATCTTTGGGATGATATTAAGAACTTTGCTACTGTGAACTCTTCTCCTTGGATGGTGATAGGGGATTTTAATTCCATAATTACTCCAGAAGAAAAGAAGGGCGGTAATGCTCATAATATCTCTAAGAGTATGCCTTTTATCAATTGTATCATGGATAGTGGTCTTCTTGACATGGCTCTCCCTAAAAAGAGGATCTGGGCTAGATTGGATAGAGTGCTTGCCAATTCTGAATGGATCCAAACGTTCTCAGAATCATCTGTTGAGCATTTGGTTAGAACCCGGTCTGACCATGTTCTGTCATTAATAGTACAGAACATGAAGATGCTTGGATCATTCATGTTGAAGGGAGCCCTATGTGGAAATTTCATCTCAAGCTTAAGAATGTTTGTAAAAGTCTCTCACACTCGTCTAGAAACACAATTGGTAACATCTTTGATAAGACCAAAGACCTTCAATCTAAGGTTGAAATGCTGGAGCAAAATTGTTTGACTGATAACTCTGAGGCTAACAGAATGGAGTATAATTTCACTAATGCTTTGCTCATTAGGCACATTAAGAAGGAAGAATCTTTTTGGAGACAAAAGGCCGGTCTCAAATGGTTTAACGATGGGGATAATAACACTAAGTTTTTTCATTCTGTTATTAACTTCGGAAAAATGATATGTATATCTATCTTGAGAAATTAGCATAAATTATGATATAATTAATAGTACACCCATAAAAAATATAGGAGTGTCCTTGTGCTGTTGGTAATTTTTTTTTGAAACAATCTCTGATTTTAAAGAAAAAACTGAGGCAAGAACTATACCTTAATTTCAAAATACTTTTTTTTCAACTAAATAATCCCAACAATCTTTGTCCAGCCAGCCATATGTTTGGTAAAACAATTTAATTTCAGATCTAAGGCATGTGCTTCTGACCATGTCATGTCATGTCAACTTGCATTATTATTAATTAATGTTACATTATATACACCTACTACACCCAAACTTTTCATTCCACTTCCTCCTTAGAGAAAAAAATAATCTCTACTTGTATAGTTAGAGCATCTTCAAACTCAAACAATGGTGATTTCCCAAAATATTGAAATGACACCATGGGATTTACAATTCCTCCTTGTTGGCACAATCTTCTTTTCAAGAAACCAACTCCACAACCTGGTCAAATCACTCAACTCTCTTTCTTTAGTTGATCATTTGAAAGCCTCGCTTTCGCGCACCTTAGACTTTTTCCCACCACTAGCCGGGCGTTTCTCCACTACCAAATACCCTAATGACAACACAATTACTTCTTTCTCCATCACTTGTAATAACTCTGGAGCTGAATTCATTCACACGATTGCTCCAGAGTTAACAGTAAAAGAGATTCTTGAATCTTCTTATGTGCCAACTATAGTACATTCCCTTTTCCCACTCAATAAAGTTCGTAACGTGCAATGTGTTACAAACCCTCTCCTTGGAGTACAAGTAACTGAGCTCATAGATGGTTACTTTATCGGTTGCACTATGAGTCATAGCCTCGGGGACGGGACTTGTTTCTGGCATTTCTTTAATTCTTGGTCCGAAATAACACGTGGATTCGAGTTAATTAGTCAATTTCTGATTTTAGAAAGATGGTTTCCTCAGAATATAAATCCACCAATTTACTTCCCTTTGGAATTGGATGATGAAAAATTATATGAGTGTATATATGCCAATATTAAAGGAAAGGATTTTTCATCTCAGTAAAGAAAATGTGTGTAAATTGAAAGCAAAAGCTAACTCTGAAATGGATACTAAGTCCATTTCTTCTCTACAAGCTTTCTTGGCTCATCTATGGAGGTATTTTTTTATTTTATTTCGCGCGATTCAAAATTTAATGTGCCTATTGTTTCAATTTCTTTGTTCATTAATCATGAAGATGTATCCAATCTTTATAGGATACGTCTATTCGGGGTTGATTTCTCAAAAGGTCAATTGATTAATTGTTATTATCTCAGAAAATCATCTATCTTCTTAATTCCAACTATTTTTCAAAAACAAAAAAAAAGTGACTTTATCAAAAAATAACAATTAGTTGAGTGGTCATCTGAGAAATTATCTCCATCTACTCGTGAAAAGATGTGTTGTTTATGTTTCACTCTCTATGAGTGGTTGCCGCAAATAAAATGGGGGCGGAGGGATGCTCACCTTTTTTGTCTGGGTGGAAGCTGGCGGGCAGGGCTTGCTTAACCGGATACACAGAATTGAAATCTCTATTGCATGCAAATCTTTCTATCAGGAAAGTCAAAACGAGTTCAATACGCTGGATAAGAAGTGTAGTAGACGAAGCGATCACTAGAGCGAAGTGGTGTAATAGGCAGAAACCCTGAAAATTCTGATCTTGATCTTACGATTGCAGTCAGGAAAGGGGGAAAAGAGCATGTACCTAACTCCCTTTGAACTATTATATATCCTATCCAAAATTGTCATCCTCCTACAAGGTCTTTATATCCACTTGTAATTCGGTATTCATACCAAAGACTAGAAGGGAAGCCTTGTGTGCCACTCACTGAAAAGGAAGAAGTCGAAAAGGAAAAGAAAGTCACCTTTCCTCCAACCTCCTGGTTTTATTTTTATACTGATCGAGCTGCACTATTTTTTATTCTAATATGGTTGTTTCAGTATCTATAGGATATATTCCTCACTCACCTGTAATTATCTAGAGTCAAAGAGGTTGAACCACACTCCCTTCATTGAATTGAGCAAATAAAAATAAGTTATAATATGCATGTTGCTTCATAGTATCAACTAGTTAAATAAAATATTATTATTTTTACAATATAATATGCTTTTTTAAAATTATATTATACTTGAATTTATTCACCAAATTGAATAAACATTATACTTGAATTTATTCACCAAATTGGCCAAGAATTATGAAAATGAAATTCAGAAAATTAGCATTAATTAATTAATTAATTAAATTTTGGGGCTTGGAATGCCTGAGGCAAAAAGATTTGAGTCTTTTTAATCCTTCTTCAAGAAAAGATGACTCAACTGCAAATGTGATTCTGATCCAATTTTTAAGTCCCACAGCAGTTCCTGAAATTTAAAAAAATAAAAATAATATAAAAAGTTGTGTTTATAAAAACAATAATAAAATCAGGCTAATTAGTTTAAATTTGTTGCATAAAAAAGGAAAATTTCATTTATCATGCATAACTAGTGTAAATATTTTATAAAATATAAGTAGTTTACATCACATTTTACTCTTCTGATTCATTTTCTGCGACACTCTTTCTAATTTATTCCTTTTCAAAAGAAGTATGATACTTTCTATATATGAAAGTCGTTAACTTTAAACTTTTATGTTTATCTTTTAATAACATGCTCTCTGTCAAGACGATTGTACGGATAATTTTGCTATTCATTAAAAGTCTCTCTTTTTTCATAAATTTCATGTCCAATCGGACACATGTATATAAACTATAAGGGTTATATTATGTCAAATATTTAACAAACTCTACTTGTTAGATTAATTTAACAGAAACTTTGAAAAAAAGAATTTAACGGGATCACATTTGAAGGTATTATTTTGTAGTTTCTGTTTTTTTAAATCTATTTTCTAGTCTACGGTATGATTCGTATAGAAAAACCATCCGCTTTTTTATATATAAAACATCATAACTTTAAACGTCTAATTGTACTCGTAAATCGTAATAACATACTCTTAATAATAAATACAAAAATATCATGACATATTTAGAACCACAAATACTTATGATGTTTTTGATATCCCCAAAAATCTCTCCTTCTTTTGTAAACTTAATCAAACACATCAGATTAATATTTGAAAATTTAATTTTCACCTTTAAGCATTTCTAAATTATTTTATATTTATATTAATTAAAAAAATAAAAGTAAAACATTTTTATATTCTGAATTGGTGTACTAACCAGGAAGTAAAATGACATATTCCTCCTTGGCAAGCTTAAAACAGAAGTCCATATCATCAATTATATTTTGGAGGATAATTATATTGAGATTCACCTTCATATAGAAAATTAAAATTAAAAAATAAAAGGACCAAAAAGGAATAAAAGCAAAAAAGAAGGGACCAAAGTGTATGAAACTAAAAGTTTTGGGGAAGTTATAGAGTTACCATAACAACCATTGAACCTTGAGGTTTATAAGGGCAATTTAGGCATGGAATTTCAAGTATCTTTTCATAACATATATCTGAATTTTTCTTCAACATTTTGAGTGTATTTTTGAAGAAATCCTCTTTGGTATTTTCAATAATTTTGGGGACTGCTGCCTGCAACATCAAAATATTTTTTAAAAAAATAAAAATTAAGTTATATACACTGTCGATATAGTTTAACGTTTAATTTATATAAGGTAGGTTATCTATTACAATCGATATAACGTGTTTGGATAGGTAGAAATAATGTCATCTGTCTACTTTTTGATCCTATATTTGAAAAATAGTCATTGTTCTAGAGTTAAAGATTCAATAAGTGAAACTCTAGGACATTCTCACGTAGTTGTGAATTTTGAAACTCTAGAACAAAGATTATTTTTTTTATGTGTTTACGTGATAAATACACTGTCGGAATAAATAATTTTACACCATCAAGTTACTCATACTTGTTGTAGCTTGTAACATATCTTATATATTTTCAAATTTTATATTATAAAGAGACTTATTTATAGATATCATTTAGATGAATTGATATCGTAAAAAAATATTATTTACACTGACAATATATATAGGGTATGATTTACCTGTATGAAAGTTGTGGGACTTGCACACATGTCACAATAGTTATTGATACGTTCAATAATCTGAGAGATGAATAAAAAACTTTGTGATAATTAGTATCACATATAAATAAGTACAACACTATTAAAAAAAAAAAGGAATTAACTATGAAATTTGTCGCTAATTTATCACTCAATATAACTAACAAGATCTTTTAGAATCCATCATTGTTAATAGAGGTGGAATCAGAATTTGAAACTTACGAAATGTTCAAGATTCTAATCGTTTTAAGTTATTGAGTTCTAAAGTAATAACTTATATTTATCAATTATTAAATGACGCTTCAATTGAAAGAACTTTTTGCCCAACTCATATATACCTCTTATTTATTTTCATATAAAAATATTCTCTAGACTTTCCCCTTAATCTTAACAAGGGGCTTTCACGAATAAGAATTCCTTGCCAGCAATCTTTTCTTTATCACTTTACTTAGCTCTAAAAATCTAATTTCACCGAACATGGCAAAGAGGAATGAAGAGATTTGGGGTGGTCAATCCGATAACAACAACAAGAGTCGAGAGAGGGCTCGTAGCCTCCCCTCCTTGTCCCACTATCCTCACACCTATTTATTCATTTGAGATGCAGAATAAATGAATTTCTTAACACAAACACAATATTTGGACTAAGGTTGCCGAGGGTAGCCAAATCAATAAATACATAATTTTCTAGCTCTACCTCTGAATAAGCAACAATTTTTTACTATTTAGCAACAAATTATTTTTTTTTTTTTTTTTTTGCAAAGTTGAAGATTATTAATAGTACTAATTAATTCACAAACGTACCTTAGGGGATTTGAAAATGCAATTAGGATCATTAATGACAAACCAACCAAGTCTCCAACCAGGAATTAACCATCTTTTTGACAATGAACCAACTGTTAATATTGGTGTTATTGAACTAAATAATCCCATTGGTATAAAAGGGGTTTCTCCAAAAGCAAGATGTCCATAAACTTCATCTGCTATGATCAATGTCTTCACTCTCTTTGCAGTTTCTGCTATCTAATTATAAACAACAACAGACATAATACATAAACGTGTCATCATTTAACTTGGCCTCAACTGGTATTTATGTCCTCCAAATCTGGATGTGCACAAGTAGACATTTAAACATGTATAAAGTTGAACAAGTACCAGACACACACGTCCTACGTGACATATTAGACGTAAGATGCCATGTAAGACTGAAAATTGTCATGTAGGAATTGTTCAATTATATATAAGTTTAAGTGCGTTCTTGTGCACACCCAAAGTTGAAGAACATAGATGTCAGTTCAGGTCAAGTTAAAGGACATTTTTATATATTATGCCTAAACAAAATGAAAGAAATTTTAATTTAGGAGATGACGTAGTTTACGTGATTAATTAACTACTAAATAGACACTTGAGAACACTTGCAAAAGTTTTTCCAAAAGTGACTAATAAAAACCCTTTATATATTCAGAATGCTCAATTGAAACGAGTCGTAGTACAGAATAACAAAAGAGTACCTTCTTTAAATGGTCATAAGAGTAGACATTTCCACAAGGATTTCCAGGATTTATAATAACAATTGCAATAGTATTTTGGTCAGCCAAATCTTCAATTGCCTCCAAATTAAGTTGCCAATTATTTTGAGGTACAAGATCATAGTACCTAACTTCAATATTTCTAAAAGAAGCACAAAGTGCATAAGTTGGGAAGCCAGGCCTTGGTAACAAAATGTTAGAATTAGGTTTTGCAAGAAAAGACACTGCTATTTCTATAGCTTGTGTGCAACCAACAGTAATATACACATCTTCTGGTGATAATTCATAACAAACATCTCTTGATAGGTAGCTTGCAATTGCCCTGTTAATATATAGGGGAAAAAACTTTAGTATATACAAAATATAAATTCATATATACATGACATGACATGACTGTTTACGGTGCTTTTCAGTATATATAACTTAAATTCTTTAATAAACATGTATTAACTCTCATGTTTGGTTGGCTTACATTTTCTGGGAAATGTTTTCCAGATAGATTTATTTTTTCTCAAATTTAAGGAAAATGACTTCCTGTCATAAAATAAGAAAAACATTTTGCAAGACTCACTCTATATCTCACCACCCGACGTCCAGCCCTGATCCCAACTCCTGACCCTGACCCCAAATCGAGTCATGATCGGTTCCCAAGTCGGCATCGAGGTTGAGAGATTGATCCTGAGTCGGGTATATCGAGAGTCAGATTTCAAATCGGGGCTGAGAGTAAGGACACACGTCCGATTTTTCAAATGGGGTTCGGATTAGGATCGTTGGGTTCAGGATTGGGTTGAGAGTTAGGTCCTCGGGTTGAGATTTTAGTCTCGAATTAGGGTTGGGTCTTGGATTGAGAGACGTTTCTCAAGCTGGGGTTGAGTGTCGAGGTCGGGAGTTGGATCTCAGATTGAAAGTCAGGTCTCGGACCGATAGTCGGGGTCGAGTGTCAGGATCAGGAATTGGGTCTTCAAGTCGGAGTCGAGTATCAGGATTGGGAGTTGGGCCTCAAGTCGAGAGTTAGGTCTCAATTCAAGGTACAGAGTCGGGTCTTGTGTCTGGTTGGTATCCAGATTATACCTAAATGTTCTTGGGACAATATTTCCTTCTTACTAACCAAACACCAAAAATAAATAAGAAATCACTTATTTTCCAAAAAAATATTTTATCTTTGGAAATCATTTATCACCATACCAAACACACCCTAATAGAACAAATCATAAACTATAAAAAATGAATTAAATATAAAAAAAAAATTACTTTCTAGTAGTTGGAAGACCAGCAGAAGGAGAATAGCCATTAAATTTATCAATAAGAAGACTCTCAACAACAGCTTCCTTAGCTGCATTTGTTGTGTGAAAGCATGAATGAGCTGTTGGATCTCCTATTCCCAATGAAATCACTTCCCTCTTCCTTTCATCATCTGTCGGAGAAATCAGTGACGGAATCAGAATTTTCAAAAACACATGTAAAAAAGTCAAAATGAACCAACATACAATATATATATATATATATATACATACTTCAACCGTCTCAATTTATGTGTTTTAACTTTCTTTTTAATCTGTCTAAAAAAAGAACATTCATTTCTATATTAAATGATAATTCTATAAATCCAACATCATACCTGACATGTAACGTGTTTTAAAATCATAAGAACTAAAAAAATATTTTGATACGTTATACATATTTTTAATCAATCTATAAGACAAATAATTGAAACAAAAGCAACACTACATAATAAAAACTTAACCTATATATCAAACTTAAAGACACAATTTTTCATTTATAATATAAATTTTTTTTACTAATTATTTATATTTAAAATACAATTTTTAAACATTACCTCCATCTATGATGCCCATCAACAAGCCAAGAATCTTTTTTATAGTGATATTTGTAGGTGTTTCCAACTCTTTTGTGTAATTTTCACCTAAATAATTTGTTTGGCTTTCCATATTCAAAAATATGTCCAAAAATGCAACAAAAAAAAAAGAATTAACAAGAAAAATAGGAAAGAGAGAGAGAGAGAGAGAGAGAGTGTTTAGTGCAAAATGTAGTCTTAGAATTATCCATATTAATACTTGTTTTCAAGGAATTATGTTCAATTTTCTAAGTTGACTAGTCTCTTGATCACGTGTTACATTTCATACTGATTAATACAAAAAATATCAAAATGATATAAATTATATTAGAATAAAGAAGTGTATAACTTAGGATATAAGCTAGTCAAACTGTCTTATACGTTTTTTTTTATGACTCGTGATCTACACATATGGTAAACACTTGGAAGTGTTTATAAGCAATATAAAATAAAAATCTATGGATGAGCAAGAATATACAAATATTTTTTGTTAAATATACAAATTTGGATAAATCAATGGAAGGTTTCATGCGTTCAATCAATCTACGTAGTATAAATCAATCCCAAAATAGTAATAAATTGGTCACCTCTAATATATTTGACATAATATTATGTTAAAGGGTATTATAGGCACTTTCCTACTCTAATATAGGTATGGTACATAGTCAAATATTATATCAATTTAGTCAATTAATTGGACTAATTTGGCGGAGCACGTTAAAACTACATGGATTACCATTGACCTTTATGTAATTAATTCATGCAATTAATTAAGAATGGAGTAATCACTACGCAAATGAAAATAAAGCTTCAAATTAAAGTCCCATGTTGAGTTTTTGTCATAATTTACATTAAATTATCATCCTATTACACTTTGTTTAGACAGTTGTTACGTATTGTTTCATAGTATATTGTATTGTACTGTGTTGTATTGTATTACATATCATAATTTTAATGATAAACCTACAAAAAAGAAAAAATGATATAAGATAGAAGTACTGTGAAAAGATAGGGTAAAAGATAAAATATAATTATTAAATAATAAAAAAGACAAAATGAGAAAAAAAAATACTAGCTAACCACACGATCACACCAAATCGATCGTTACCAAATCAATGGTTACATAAAATGGATCTTTTCGTCGTGACCTGACTATAGATTTAAATGATACAATGCAATAGAATTTAAGTAATAGTCAAAACAAATATCGTATTTAAACTAACAATATAATACAATATAACGAGTAACAAAAATCCAAACAAGGTGTAATACTATGAAAAACTAGCTAGAAGGTAACTAAAGTCTTAAACCTGTATTTGTTTCTTCTACTTAACGGAAAATAGTCCAAAATGCCCTTAAACTATGTGAAATCGAACAAGAAAAAAGATATGTCCTGGAATTCTGCTGCAATAGACCAGAAAACAGAAAAGGACACAAGAAAATTTGACACTTACTCATTGCAACTTAAATATAGAGTTCAGCTAAAAACACAATGAACCTCTCAGCTTTAGATTAAAATTGACCTCGACTTCAACCTCGACCTGGTTGTTTAAATTCACCAGAAAACGGTTCAGAGAGAACATAACCACGCGGAATGAAATAAGCAATGATCACATCTTCTGGTTTCTCGCAAAACATAATCAGTGTATAATTGTCTTTTACTTCTGAGAATCACAGTATTCGGGGAACTCGCATTCGCATGGTCCTTTTCTTACCTGCATCAAGAAGGGAAAGATCTTCATAACAAGGGGAGATAGCTTAAAACTAACAAATATATATATATGAAGATAACAAACGAAGCTGTCACTAATAGTTCAAGTATTTTCAAGATATGGTACTTTTGTTGAAACTTATGCGTGCTAGTTTTTCCCAACGATTTATATGTATTACCATATTGTTCCCGGCCCCAACTTGTTTGGGATTGAGGCATAGTTATCGTTGTTATATTACCATTATTCACTCACTCTTGTACGCGTTGTACAGAACGTTCAACTACATTCTGGGAAGGTAAAACTGAACGTCCCCATCAAGAAGGTAATGTGTGAGAGCTATTATTACTATCCAAGCAACTAGTTTGCAGTTCCAAAAATCGAGATTTTTGAAGTCAGAACCAAAGCCAAATCCAAATCCACATACCTTGCGCAATGTAAAAGACACTCTCCTTGAAGCCCTTCTGATTTTGGTGTCGTTCACTACATCAATCTGCAATGCAGAAGTTTGGAAAAATCAATGGGAAAGAACTTACCGGGACTGTCATTATAGCTGCAGAATGCTTGAAATGCAGATGCAAGAAAAGATGGAAGGAGAGGCAAAATTCTGATTAATCAAAGCACATATTGGACATGGAATCTGAAGTTCAAAAGGGAAAAGAAATGAAACAAATTAAAATAAATGTTCGTAGGTTGAAGCAATGACACAACAGAATTACCTTTGACACCCGAGGGAGCCTAGACCCTATTGTCTCATTCTACCAATAAGATTGACACTGGCATCTCCAATAATGACACTACATCCTCAGCATAGTCCCACATAGTGGGGTCTGGGGAGGGTAGAGTGTACGTAAACTTTACCTCTACCTCAGAGGTGGAGTAGAGAGGCTGTTTCTGATAGAGCCCCAGCTAAGAACAAAAGCAGTCTAGAAAAAGAAATAACGAAAGTACAAGAGACAATAGATAGTAACAAAATCAACATATAGTAACAGAACAATACTATAACGAAATAATACTACAAATGAACTACACGAAATAATAGATAGAGTTGAGGTGTGAAATTCTTAAAATCCATGCTAACTGTTATCCAACTCAAGTTGCTATACGAGCGTCAAACTCATTTTACACTTGCATAATTTCAACATTCGAAGTGACTCACATACTGTGAACTCTTCCAAACTGGATATTTTTGCTTATCAAATTACCACCTTAACTACTCATCCAGAGTAGGATTCACATTCTATAATGAAATTCTGGTTAGCAGTAATAAAGAATTACAGACAATCTATTCAGTTTAAAACAAAACTTTCAACATATTAGAATCCTAAGTCATAGCCACAAAAGAACAGGTAAAAGATTGAAACCATCATCGAGGATAGGAAGCATATGTTTAAAGTAAATCATTAAGTGCACAGTTGCAGGGAGAAAAAGTTGACTTACTAACTTGGGTGGAGGTGTGGGGCGATTAAAGAATAAACATTGGCAGGAGTTACCTTATGGTGTGGAATGTAATGATGCCAAGCATAGCGTGCTTCTCGTGATAATAAAAGTATAGATCGAGGGGGTAGATAAATAGCCTTCCTCAAAAACTTTGAGCTCTTGTCGGAATTTTGAGCCTCTTCATCACTCAATGTGTCAGGGTCTGTAGGCCAAACACCAGTAGAATACTTTCTGAACTCCATGATGCAAGGCCCTGCCAATGAAAGGCTGAATATTAATCCTTCAAATGCTGAATGGGTGTCAATATGTGGAGACAAACCCACTCCCGGTGGATATTCATTAACCTGTTAAAGATTGTAACACATATTTTGAAGTTAACTACAAAAGTTCATGACATCCAAAACATTTTAAATCAAAAGCTATCACTGAAAATGAAAATCTTTACGACATTGCGAGTCAGACAAGAGCTAGTTCCCTTGCCCGGCATACAACTATACAAGTCACTGAGGGTCAGGTCATAAATGAAGAGATGTCAGATGTGAAAGTAACTAACCGTGAGCTGGTCCAGAAGCACAGTTTCAGTGTAACCAAGCTTTTGAAACAGTGACATCTTGTCAAGTATTGGGGAAAGAAATGATGGAAGTTCACCCAAGTACTGGTTTGTGTTGACATTCCTTGTCTGCAATGGCGAATAGAGAGAGAATTCAATAAAATGCATTTTAGATCTTAAAGCTTACTAGCCTTTGAAAGCTTAATAATCTAAAGAAATAAAGAAATATAAGAGAGATCAGCAGCTTTTAGCAGAGAATGTCAAGAGTTTCAAACATCTGCAAATGAACTTTTTAAGCAGTTGTGAATTGTCAAGGGATTAAAAGAAAACGAGAAGGGGAAAGTCAATGTTGATAGCTCAGAAGTAAGTCTAATAAGGTCATTAGGTGGCAATTAGAAGTTCTCAAACATTTTAATCAAACCAAAATTGGGGTTCACTTGTCCTTGATGGAACTATAAAGTATTTCGTTGGGGTTTTTGTATGATTTACCGGTTTTTTTTTCAAAAGCGAGATATCCATTGTTTTCAACTTCTAAAGTCAGCAGATAATGGGTCCTACCTCCTCCATTCTCCACTAGGATTCAAGCTCATAACATGTGCCAACCATACATCCCCCGCTTAACCGATTTACTGGTTTGAGAAATACTAATTCCTTCCGACCCAATATGCTACCCTTACCTCTTTCACTACCACAGGTTCTGGGAATAAGAGTGCATACATGTGTAGTCCTTTGTTACAAAAACAAAGGACACTAGCAAGGGAAAACAAGAAAGTTCAATTAAAACCATCTTACTCTTTTCTTCTCCCATATTTGATATGATTTGTTCATTTGACCAGGGTGGTGTAGGGGTTCTTTTTAGAAGATCCAGCAAGATTTTGATCTAAGAAAACAGGTCACTGATGTAAATAAGAGCAAAGAAACTAATTCTTCATATACATACATCTAGCAGCAAAAAATAAAATGCTTCCGCTATATGCCGGTATAATTACTTGCATTTCCATAGTTCCAAATACCCACACGATCTGCACTTACATTATAGTGAAACTCATAACCATAATGCTGCACCCTTCTTTTAGCAAGTTTTTGCCAAGGCCTTGAATCAACTGCTGCAAGTAGTTCCTAAAGATTCACCAACACTGAGTTAGACTTGGGTGAAACTCTTCAGATAAGGTTTGAGAAAAGATGGAGAAAATATAAGAATAGTGTAAATGCCTATAGTATTTTCCCGCAAAATGAGATCCCTGACCTCCTCCTCTTTGACACTGATGAAGTCATGAATCAAGTAAAGACCAGGAATATCTAACTCTGAAGCTTCCATCGACACCTCAATTGAGTCATCCACTGCAACCTGAACCAGAAAGCAAGCTCATAAAGAAAAGAAACATATACAAACTATCAACAGAAGTTACTCAAGGGAGTAAAGACAAAAGAAATCGGCAACCTCTATGCTAAACTAATACAAGTTCCACTTAATACCCACAGTCCACAGACACACTGACCAGTTCCTAAAATGACATGGCCAAAATTAATAAAAGAACACAAACATTGATTCATGAAAATGGGCGCTTACGTCAAGCATGAGTGCACTGTTTCCTTTATGACTATATCATCCTTCATAAATTCGATTTTCATCTAGCAATGACTAGCAAGAAATGCAAACATGTTAACCGAAAGGAAGAATGGTGAAGGTCCCTCGGAAGCTCTATGCAATCAGTTATGTTATATCATGCTTTAAAGCTGACTGTCTGTTTCCACTGTACAGTACATTCAAAATAATAATTGAATCGACATGCTCAAAAGAGAAGCACGGTAAACAATCTCATGAAAATTACAAGACTGTAAGGGGTCGTTTGGTAGAGTGTATTAGGAAAAATAATGCATGCATTAGTCTTGTGTATTACTAGCACCTTGTTTGATACTCTTTTCTAATCTATGTATAACTAACACTCTATTGTGTGTTAAAGTGTGTATTGCTAATACCATGGATTTCTAGGTATTAGCAATGCAATAGTTTTAATGCATGCATTAGCATGATTAGACTCAATTGCCCCTCAAGACCTCTTTTTACATCTTTTCCACCATAATAGTGGAGGGTATCTTTGTAAATAATTTTTTTTATGCAATGCATGCTATTTTTAATGCATCAAACCAAACAATGCATAAAAATAATCTTTGTATAATTAATGCAAGCATAACTAATACATGCATTGCTAATGCAAGCATTACTAATACACTCTATTTAACATTATTCTTATACACTCTACCAAACGACCTCTAAAAAAGATCAAGACTTTACTGTGGATAAAGATAATTTACCTGACAAACAGAAGGTACTGAATACTGAATGTGCAAAGACCGGCCACCAAGCTCAGGACATGCTCGTCTATTCAATGCCGTCAGGGCAGATTCTGCAGACGTTTCTTCATGATAAGACACAATAACTCTAGTGCCACTTTCATCAGCAAGATGGACTCCCTTAACTTGACCATATGCACCAAACACGGCTTCAATTGTGTCCAAAGTTAGTCCAACTGCAGGTCCACAATTGGCCACATAAAGATTTGAACTTTGTTCACTAGTCCCTACAGGACGTTTAAATCTCGGCAATCCCATGTATTATATTAAGATCAATACCTACAACCAGAAAATTGGGGGCTTTACCTCACCACATAAAAATTACTCACATATCAGACAATCATAGAGAAAAACGCACAATTAACTAAACAACAAGCCTAACCTTCGATTATACGAAAAATCAAAAATTGATCCTTGATAGTCGAACAATGAAGCATACCCTTGTTTTCAATATTTACTAATTCTTCACACAAAATAGAACTTCAGATAGCTCAATAGTATCACATCACTACAAATATCTTACTCTACTACTTAGCAAGCTCACAAATATTCACAACGAAACGAGAACTAATCTACATTTTAAGCTTAAAAACTTCACGGGGTTGATTTCTTAAACACTCAACTAACATTTATCATCTCAAAAGGGTGAAAAAGTCACCCTTCTTCTTGATTCCAAATTTTTTTCAACAAAGATAATAACTTTCTAAGATAACAACTATCAGTCGAGTGAGAACTCAAACTTTTGTGCCAAATCAAGAAAGCACCATTCTTGCATCTTCATTTAACTAGAATATATTCAGAGTGTTATCTACGGGTGCACGGGAACCCACTAAATTTTGCTCAAATATGTTGTACGATAATATAAACTTCAAATTCTGAATCCGCCTCTAACCCATTATAAATACAGTGAAATCCTACCTCCCGAAAAACTAATTAGACCCTTCAAATTCAATTCCTTAAAAACATTCCTACCTGAATATGAAACAAGCTTAAGAACAAGAATTTGCAAACTCCATATCTACATATTAATTTGGTCTCTTCATTATTTTATTTATTTATTTATTGCAAAAAAAAAAACAAATATTTTTCTGAATTGAACAACAATACTATTAAATTCTTTATGATAAAAAGAAGAAAATAGAAATCTTACCAGCAAAACTTCACCGCCGGCCGCCGCTCTCTGTTGTAACGAAGAGAAAATCTCAACGAAGTCCTTATAGTTATCACTAAAGTTACAAATGAACCCCTTGTTTTACTTTGATGTGTTTTAATTCACCATATCTTTAGTTAATACATCAAACAAAACACGAAATAAAAGTAATCCTAAATTTTATATCCGAGTTATTATCCTCATCTTATGTACCAAACAACGAATAATATAATAAGAACGAAAAGGTCTGTAATACATATTTTCACCTTAACTTGTTAAAAATTTCTCTTTACACCCCAACTTATAGAAAGTAGGTCTGAGACCCCATTTATGTTTGGTATAATATATAATTGCATGGAGTAACTCAATCTACTAAAGCTCTATTTAAACGAAAATAGAAGGCTGTCAAGTCAAAGCTCTATTTAAACGAAAATAGAAGGCTGTCAAGTCTGGTCGCTTGAGTCGTTGTATCTTTTAAGTATGATATGTTATTCTTAGGACTACTTAATTTATTTACGATACTAGGACCAATAGGTTTAAAATGGATCTATGCCGCAAGTGTTGATCAATCTACTCTACGCATTTAGATTGTGAATGTAATTAAACATTAGTAATGCAACAAAATTGGTACATTCAACATTCAAGAGAAGAAAAAAAACTTTGAAACCAAAATGAACATAAATTCAAAAATCCAACACAATACGATAGAGACTGGGGGGATCAAAACAAAAATAGTGTCGTATACTATCATAAACCAAAATAACATCTCAAATGGAAGAAATTCTGAACTGTTGATCACTAAAAATGCCTAGAAAACAAAATTTCAGGCACTCTAGTTCATCCTCCTGATAAGTTCGTTAATGAAGTTCTCGCGGTTACCAGCATCACCACCTTCAACGTAGTGATTTCTCTTCTTCTTGAGTCCACCCAATGGTGCCTTCAGCTGGAATGGCCATAGGAAGTTGTTGGCCTGCTTGAAGCTGGGCCCGACAGTCATGATCTCGTGGACAAGGTCTTCAGCACAGATAATGCCATGTTTGCCCAATCCCTGAAAACATAAACGGAGAACTCTGAGTTGTGAACATCACGAAACACTAAATTCGGAGATGAAGAACTGACAGAAACTTACCTGCTCAATGACAGAATTGTCGGTTAAAGGAATTCTCTGCTTGTCAAGCTTTCCATAACCTCTTTTGTAGATCAATTCCCTAACACTCTTTAGGTTTGGGTAACTGCAAGATACAAAGGAAATAAGGGATTGCAAGTTTGCAACTGCAGTGAGGAGGAAGACTTGAGAATGCAGCAGCACATTAAGTGATACCTACCCATAAGTAACGAAAGGTTCAACCCTATGCAACATGTTCACTGTGGCTTTGTTGACTTTCAAAAAGACACCATTAAAGATCTGTCACAAGAAATGTGGGAAGGAAGAAGAGCTCAATGTTAGAGGAGCAGAGAGGTAACAATAAAATAACTCAAAAGTTTAAGGAATTATATAAAGCATGAAACAGACCTAACCAAAATCAGGCACATACAGAAAACCTAGAAATATTTTTTATTTTGTTTCCAACGGGGGAGGGGAATCAAAAGAATAACATAAGAATTATAAATTATCTTGACAACACCACAATAACTTGGCTGATGATCAGACAGTTGGCGTAACAAGCCATCCCAATCATCAGGATCTACACAGGTACTTAGTCATCAAGTGCAAGAGCTATAACCCCAACACATACTCAAAAGTGGATTTCCAGCAACCAGAACTATAAAAGGAAATCAAAAGTAGCTTATACACCATCAAACATCAGATTATACTTGTCTTCATTGAGGGGTACAAGGAAGGAGTTGTGTGTACCTGGCGCAAACGTAGTAGCTGCAAAATCTTTTTGGTCTGTGGGGGCATAGCGTTAATCCTGAAAGATCAAATTTTATGAGTACCATAGTATTAATCGATTCATCATACTATAGAACGAAGAAGACCAAAATAGTTCTTACCCGCGTATCCTGATGATAAACAACAACTTTGCCTCAGGATCCACATAGAAACCACCTTTCAATCTAGCCTCGCGTTTCAAACGGATCAATTCCTTGTCCTAAGGAAAAGGAAATTGAATACTGATAACCAAGCTTAACATCAAACGAGCATGTTAACCAAGAAATACGGAGTTTGATAGTACCTGTTCTGCGTACTCCTTTGCATACAGCTTTGCCCTGTTGTAGATCAATTTCCTGTTCTCAGCATTCTTCTTCTTTGCAGATTCAAGTTCTTGCTTCTTTGCAAGAGCCCATTCCTCACTCCTCTTCTGCTTCTTCAAGACTGACTCTGGAACTGGTGTTTCACCCATCTCTGTACAAGATTAACCAACATTAACTCTCAACATAAAGTAAACTCCATATCTAATTTCTCCATTCAATTCAAATATCAGCAAAAGAGTAGATCATCCCACCAGAAATGCTAAGGTACTTATCAGTACAATGTAAACATAATTCATTAATAGTATATTGTTACTTTTTTTCCTGATGAGCAAACTTAACTCATCACTTTGATATATAATCAAATGAAGGTGATCTCTATCATTTAACAACAGACAATTGACCAAATTACTAAGTCAATTGCACATATGCTACTACCCCTTGGCAACCATAAGCAAAGCTCAAAGGAGCTTCTGATTACTACACCAACAGCACCCCGCATTGTCTTATGCTAATAATGTAGTGGAGGCAAACAAGGAGAAAACTAGGAAGTTTATAGGATATTCACACACATTTATAATGTCAGATTCTGTGTAAAAAAGTAACAAATATTTAAAGCCCAGCCACCAGACTCATTTCATATACTTTAACACCTCTTCACTTCACTTTTCCCTATTCCATCAAAATATCCCAACTTCATGAATCAGAATACACACACATAAAGGCAACACCAATGACTAGTTCTTTCAATGCTCTTCTAGTATTTCATCTTTTTTCAGCATTCATAACTCTAAAGCTTACCCCAAACTAAAACTAAAGTAATCTTTTGGCTCCTAACAGTTCAAAACGAGAAACCATTTCAAATACAGCAGAACTTTCTAATGTGCTTCAAAATCCTCAACAACACACACACTTGCATAACCGTAAGGGTGTAAAAACAATTTCCACTCCATGTCTAGCGAAAGCAACAGAGCATTGAAGCACAGCCAATATTTTACTTTTTTCAGCATCCAAAACTCTAATGCTTACCCAAACTAAAGTATTTTTTTAGCTCCTAACATTTCTAAAGAAAGGCTTCAAAATACTCAACAACAAACAAACACACACTCTTTAGCTCAACTGTATGGGTGGAAATCAACTTCCACTCCATGTCTAAGCAAAAGTGACAGAGCCCCTCACTTCACTTCCAACAGAATATCCCAGCTTCATGAATCAGAATACACACGCATAAAGACGACAATAACGACTAGTTCTTTCAATGCTCTTCCAGTATTTATCATTCAAAAATCTAATGCTTACCCAATACTAAAAAAGTAATCTTTCAGCTGCCTACTTTTCAAACACAGCAAAACAACCTTCCTATAAGCTTCAAAACACTTAACAACTTAAATACACTCAAACACTTGCTTAATTCAGATCTCTTCTACACAGCCTTACCCCTGCATTTCTACAAAAAGCTGTTTCCACAAATCAAACCCGATAACACAACAACATCTTCAAATATAACAAAACACCACCAATTTCACATGAAAAAAAATCTTTACAAAAAGGAAATCGCACCAAATGTGTATGAAAACTGATAACAATTCGCATAATTAGAACAAAAATAGTTCTATCAATGGAGATTTACCTTGAAATTGTTGAAGAGAATGGCTCTGATCGGCGGGAGGGCAAGAGAGAATGTGATTGTGACCTAAATGCGGCAAATATATGTTGATGTCTTATTAGGGTTTAGTGAAAGTTTATGGTTATTCGGATCTGGGCGGGTCTGGCCCAAATAATAAGTAAAGATTTACACAAATGTTCCCTTTTAAGGATACTATTTAAATTTTGTCACTATTTGTAAAAGTTAGTGCAATATAGGCTATCGACTAATATTTGCTCATATATTTTTTAAATATATAGATCGTGGTCTAATGTTTTCTTATAAAATTTCATCTTGTCAAAAGGAATTTTTTAGATTCTGATAAAAAAAGGTGAATTTTTTTTGCAGAACTAAAACTCGTATATGTTTATTTTTTTGCAAATCTATCCGAATAACTTTAGATATGTGGTGTTTGAAGTTTTATTCGATTGAAGTTCAAACAAAAATGACTGAACTCTAGTCATATATGCATGAACTTCAGGCAAAAACAACTTAGCTTCGTGCAAAGAACGATTGAATTCTTCCACATATGGTTGAAGTTTGAACAAAAATATATCTACTATCTAAATATCAAACAAAAATGATTGAACGTGAATCAATATGTGCCTAAATTTTAGCCATATGAATTAGATTTGTCGAGGGATTTAGTGGCGAGGGACTAAAAGGGGAAGAGTAACGTAAAAACCTAATTACCCACGCATTAAAGTTTATCCGTATCTAATATTTATATCAAACTAACATATACATGACACATCTTTTTAATATTGATTTTATCACTAAACCATAATCAATTAATCACACTTTTACTTTAGTTTATCACTTAATCACAATAAAATAGTATGATTTGATGTAAACATCAACTTTTTTTACACAATCGGTATTTATACCAAGTCGATAAATGCAAGACACACATTTTATCTCTTAATTGAGTAACATATAC
The DNA here is from genome assembly GCA_029582245.1 of Solanum etuberosum. Taxonomy (NCBI): domain Eukaryota; kingdom Viridiplantae; phylum Streptophyta; class Magnoliopsida; order Solanales; family Solanaceae; genus Solanum; species Solanum etuberosum. The sequence goes on along the minus strand of JAJONR010005616.1, from coordinate 10,584 downwards.
TTATATATCACAAAAAGACTTGCACAAAGACTCTCCATTGTTTAAGGTGAATTTGCAGTAGACATGCTGCAACAAGCTTCATAGGAGTCTCTAAAATGCCTATCAGCTCTGTTCATCTGATCGATCAACGAGTGTTTCATCACTCGATATAGGACTCGAGTAGACAGTAGCTGCAGGTGAGTTGAGGTTGCTCGAGAAATCTACTTGCAAAACTTCTCCTATCCGTGTAAGAATGTTGTATGCTAAGTTTAAGAGAACTCGAGAGTATGCTTCCAGAATCAAATGTCCAATGTCCTACAATGATACAGAAAGAACAAGGATTAATCGCAATCTTATTGAGCATTTAACAGCACGTTCGTGTACATCATAGCAGCATAGAGATATATATACACATATAAATCTTAACGCGAGTTAAGGACAAGACAATTATATCACTTCTATAATGACATAGTTATAACAAAAGCTGAAATGTGCCTTTTCATAAGTGAACGTAGTTGCATTTGATGAATTTTACTAGTAGATAACCATCTACGGATCCTAAAACGATACCTTACTGTACAATCATCCTTATTAGTTGCATTGAACAAAATTTACTAGTGGATACGTTTATCTCACCGTGCCATACTGGATTTTTGTGACATTGAGGAAAGTCTGCGGAAGGTTAGGATATTCAAATTTGAGCTGTTGTACAAGAGCTTCTGCTTGGCTCAATAAGACCTCCAATTTGTCTAACTCAGATATTGGATCTTTTCCAAAAGACCAAGATCTTCGAGCTGGAGATTTTCCGCTAGCTTGATCAGTTATTCTCTCTTTCCAAGCAAGAATGGATCCTTCTAACCTGTTAACAACTTCAAGCGCGCTGTTTTCAGATTTCAAGTTCAACGAAATGAACATTTCCTCAGCAGTTGTTGATTCTGCAGTCAGGATCCTATAAAGGTCGTCCCCGAGGCTTGTCCTGCTAGACTGCAGGAATGAATCGATCAAATTGAGCAATTTCAACGAATTAAGTACTCCATATATAAAGCAAAGGATTTGAGTTATATACATTGACGGTGTTTGGCTAATCAATTTAAAAAATACTTTTCCGAATACTAGAGCAACAATTTGTGCTTGACTAAGCTTTCCAAAAGTGTTTCCGCGAATGAACTACTACTTTCAACATCTGAAAAACAACTTATGCTACAACATAAAAACACTTATTATTTCCTAAAAGCTTGGTCAAACACCTCGACTTTTTCAAATAAGCACTTTTTGGAATGAAAAAGATAAGAACTTTTTTACGATGTCAGTACATAGAACTTAAACTCAATAGTAAAATAGCTTTAGTGAGAATTCTCTTGCCTTTGGAAGTGCATCCTTGATAACTGTTGGAACAGGCATTTCAGCCAAGACATTTTCGTTGATAGCTTTCGCTGCCTTAAATATTTGATTCACCAATTTTCCTTGATTCGCCAATTTCTTTCTTTCGACTTCAGAGAGTCCAGCTACAGGTACCTTAGGTGAAGGAAGACACCACTTTATGCTCTTTACTTCTGCTCGAGTACTCACTTCCGTATACCAAAACTCAGTACTAACCATCGAATCCAGCGTTTCCTATCAAGTCGAGAAAAAAACTTTAAGAATGTGGTCCAAGTTGATGCATAGTGTAAGTGGTATAAGTTAAAAGGATTTTAAGAGACCACCTACAAGAAGCATCGAATCCAATTTCCGAAGTGCTGGAAGATTCATATGGATGTCAGCACGAACTTTGGGTGTCATTATCTGCTCATCAAATGAGAAGTGGAACTCAATATGTCGTTTTGTATAACAACAACAACTATGCCTCAACCTCATAGTAGTTGGGGTTGGCTATATGAATTTTCACTAAACATGAGTGAATTTGTCATTTCACATTACGGATAAACCATATGAGTTATTACCTCCAATCTTTGGCCATTAGAACCACTTTGTCTAGCAGGAACCAACTCAATCATATGATTGGTAGGTGAGAGCAACCAATCCATTTCCGTTCTCCATTTTGTCTTTTGTTCCTCTGCAAGTGGCTCCAATTTCCACAGCTCTCCAAACACAGACGCTTTAAATCAAGTAGTAGTAGCATTAGACATAAAGAAAATACTATTAGAAGAACCTCAAGTATCAGAGAGGATTGAAGACTAAACCGTTAATAGTTGTTGTGAGTTAACACGAAGTTATAGAAGATGTAACACTGGAATTTAGAGTATACGTGGAGTTTTCTAAAACGTATTGATCGACAAAGAAGTAACAATTAAGTACCTGCAAGATTTGTAATGGCATTGGACAATGCTAATGCAGTGGAAATCCCCTTGCTTCCTCCGGTCACATCCTCCCCGAGCAACAACTTTGCAAATCTCTCTTTCATCATTTCCACATCTGAAAGTTGTGTTGTATAACCAGTTTTTTCTTTCACATAAAAATGTTGAGGGCTTGTTGTCCAGTGAGATGAAAATGATCCAAAAACATTGTTGCTTGAAGAGCTACTCGAGTCGTCATCATATAAAGTATCTGTAACACCACCATCAACTCTGCTATTGGCACTTTCATTGTCATAAGACTGACTGTTCAGTATGCAGCTCTCGAGGCCATCATACGTTGTAATTCCTGAGGTACCATTCGTAGATTTAGTTAGATACAGGGCTTTAGATCACGTAGAAAAAACTATATAAAGATAACATTAAAATGGTTTCTTGTGTTGGTTACAAGATGTCCCAAAAACAGATTGTACAGAATACTAAACAACTCGAGGTATCAGTTGCGAAGAAAATAGATACAAGTTAAATGACTTCTCCATGAAGATTATGGTCACGTCTATCTACCCTTCTTCACTTAAATACAAGACTTTGTTCCCGAAGGGATTTTTAACTCGTAGCATACACGTACGATAGATCCCGAGTTGTACTACATTTACCATTTCACTAGTATAACAGAAGAAACCATATGCTAGCTGCAGTTTACTTTCCTTTTTCATTTCAAAGACCATATCAACTCATATTGCTTGAAGAACATAAAGGAGATGATTCACAATACTTCAAAATTGATAGTAGAACTTAAAAAAAAAAAACTCTTCACCCTCCGCCCTTAACTATAGGTCTCAGTTGAAAAAATCTTGATAGGGAGCACTTTCCTCTTTAATAGGTTAACGTGGCGATTTGGAATTAATCCGGACCCAAAATTGATACCGGACAGGCGGACACCAAGTGGGAAACAATAAAAAGGTTATCTTTATTACTTCCGCTATTTCAATTTGTTTGTCTGCCTTTCATTTTTTAATCAGTTTTTCAAAAAGAATGCCTCTTTATGTTTTGACTCATCTTTTATTCTAACTTTCTACTGACATATTTAAGGCCACAAGATTAAAAGGCATAGTGGTACATTCTACATATCTTACGTTTTTAAGAGTTTTTACTTTCTTAAACTTCGTATCAAGTCAAAACTAGACAAACAAATTGAAACGGAGAGAGTAGTAGTATTTTGGGATAAGGCACAAGTATCCCCTAGACTATGACCGGAATTCCAAAGACACACCTTAACTAAACTAAGATCATATTACCCTCGAACTCATTTGTTTTGTAATTTTATACATCTTTTGGCTTACGTGGCACACTCTGTAACTCCACGTAGTTGAGGCGCGTGGGAGATGTTTGGATGCCACGTAAGCCAGAAGGGTGTATAAAATTACAAAAAAATAGGTTCGGAGGTAATAGGACCTTAGTTTAGTTAAGACGTGTCTCTGAGATTTCGGTTATAATCTATGAGGTACTTGTGTCTTTATCTCTAGTATTTTGAAACACATTTTAAACCAACAAGACAACTCTATTTTAGTTAACCTTTTTACTACAAACAAAGATTAAATATACATAGCTAATCATATCTCAATGATTCTTTTTTTTAAAAGAAGTTTTGAGAGGTATTTATGCTTTACAATAGAACCATTAATAGACCATACTCAAAAGAGAATCCCAAAAGTAGAAATTTTGATACCAATAGAAAAAAAAAAGTTGAAAACTTTTCCAAAAGAAAGTCCTGATAGACAATGACTATTTTGTCCCCATAGTCACTTATGTGCTTCATGAAATGAGAGTTAGGTCCACCATTTAACAAATTACAAATCAGACAAAATATAAAAACCAAGAAAACTCCCATAGGTGTGACAAATTACTATCACTATAATGCCATCTATCTATTTCACACTAATAAATGGAAGATTCTTCCTCATTTTTCCATTTACAAAATAGACAAGAAAAGTTGGAAGTTTTTGCTCCTCACATGGTACACATATAAGTTCAACACATGTTGTACCTAACAACTTAAGGGTCCCACAAAAGATTCTTGAATTATAAACTATGGAAAATACAAAATATTTTTTCTCTTGTAACTTCAAGACATTGATGGTCTACATTTGGTTGTTAAGTTTCTTGACTTTAATAAATAACAACAACAACATACTCAGTATAGTCAGATAAGTAAAGGCTGGAAAAGGTAGAGCTTATGCAGACTTTACCCTTATCTCGGCTCAAGGCACTTGACTTTAATAAGCATTCACATATAACTAACATCCCATTATTTTTAATAATATTGGTAAGAGACGGCTTAAATGGAGTGATACAAACAGTTAGAGACATAGTAATAATCGTTGTAGAATAACTAACGTGTAAATATCCACATTCTAGATTTAGGGGCGGATCTAGAAAGTTGGTTACAAGTAATAAAATATCTATATATATTTGAGTTTAAGTCGCTATAAAAACTCATAAACTTCATATCTTGAATCTGACTCTGTCTAGACTCGTCTAGTTCACAAAAGTCAAGAAAGTTGCACTAAACATCTAGACACATTAGACACATGAGGTAGTTGGAGTTCAAATATATATAGTAAACTTAATCTATATGTTAGCATTCACTTGTGGAAAAGTATAATCCTCATTTTGTATTAAAAAACTTAGATTTACCTCAATTATAGGAGGGAAATCAGCATGTGACATTCTAAAAAACAAATAAAAGGAACCCAAAAGGGGAATCTTACCCTCTTGTTCACCAAAGTCAATACCAATCTCTCTATCTCTTATACAACAAGCTAGTGTCCGTCTCACGATCATCATATTCATCTGATGAGGGTAGATTGTACGTAGATCTTGATATCAATCTCGATTAATATTGGCCAAAATGCAGCTCATCAACCTCCTGAATTACAAATCATGATACTGACAAAACATTTAAAATAGAAGTGTGATATGCATTTTCACTTTTGTTTGTTACTCCTAAAGTTAACATTATGAAAACAAAAAAGGTTTAGAAAAAGAAAAGATAACTTTTCCATTATAAGAAAAAGGTTTATATGATCATATAATAATAATTGGCCAAAATCCTCCTAAAAAATAAAGAACTTTTTATACAAACAATCAACTTTCTTTATTACCATAATAAAAAGAGGTAAAACACACCATTAAACTATTATTTTTTCGCGAGCTTCACACTTTAACTATTCATTGTTTTTTTACTTAGCTAGACTAACAAGCTCTTTGTATTAAAACACTCATCGATACTGAGTTCACCAAATATTTGTTTTCAATTAATAAGAGGCACGAGTAGACTAACTCAACATCAAGTTGTGTTTTAATAAAGAGAGTTATAAAACTCGTGAAAAAGCAATAACGTATATATATATTTTTTTACAATTAACTCTAATATAAAAAGAAGAGTTTTAAAATGTTTTGGATTGTTTCAGACGATTCAGATTTATCATGATGCCGATTTCATTGTTCTTCTGAACTGTATAAATATTATTTTTTTTAAAAACAGAGAATCATACGTAAAAAATAATTAAAAATTTGAGCTTGTTGCATCTACAGCATTTTCAATCACAAAAAAAAAAAAACTTAGATAAGAATGAAGCTTCTTCTTTTTTTGTGTGTGTGAGTGTGTCACACCCGGTATCAACCTCGATGTCCGATTAATTTGAATTCGCACAGCATAAGATCAATTTAAGAAGGAAGCATTTTTATCAGTATTTTTTCATATTCAAAACTCGAACTCGAGACGATAAAAATGACTTTTTTTTATCTTGTTTCTCTTCTGGTGTCCAGTATTTGTATTGAAATACCCAACAAATCCAAGTTCATGTTTTTTTTTTTTCATTCTCAAAGCTTAAACCCGAGATCTCTGATCAAAAACTATGGAATGAAAAAGAGAGTTAAGAACAAAAAGCTAACCTTTTTCTCTTTCTTTCTTATTTGATCAAAATTGGAGTTCTTCAATCTTCTAGCATATCAAAATGGGCACCATTCAAAAAAGATCCCATATTTAGTTTTTTTTTCACGAGAATTAAAAAAAAAAAAACAGAGAAAATATTATTTTTTGTTATTTGCAAGTGTGAAATGGTGGGGAAAAAAACAGAGGTATAAATTATAATAAATTAAATCTGTTTTTTTTTTTTTGTAGTGAAAAGAAAGAAACAGTAAACGAATGCTGAAAATAGAGTGAGAGCAGACAGAAAAGAAAGGAATTTGCGTGTGTGAGGAATGGGGAAGAGGATGTCAATAAATACATTTATTATGGTGAAGAGAGGATGACATTTTTCTTGAATATGGAAAAACATTTTTCTCTTCAATGGGGCCTACACCGTGTGAATCTGAAATAATTAGATTTCAATACGAATAGTCAAATATCAAACACGAAATGAAAAACGAAAAATAAAATTAGGAATGGGGTTGAGGTGGGGTGGGGTGGTTTGAGTATCACACTACTAGAAGATTACTTTTTTTTAGTGAAATATTGCTATTTTCACAAATATATTAATTGAATCATGAGGGCAAGAAAAGTGTTTTCACACGAAAAATTTCTCATTTAATTGTGATGGCAAAAGTTTTTTGTTTCCAGTAGTGTGATAAATTTGATATTAACACTTGACTAAATAATTAGATTTTTAAAATAATAAATTAAAGAAATAATATATATATATATATATTTAAATTATTATTATTTTCTGCGAATTTCACATTCTAATGATTGATTAATCCATTTTCCTACATAACTAGTAGAAGGTAATAGTTTACATAAAAAAAATTATAATTCACCCAAACTTGAACAAATTAAGCGAGTCATATTTTCATGGCGTAATTTTAGCTCCACTGCTAATAATAGATAAGGATATATATATGCCACTTGGGTGAAAAGTTCACTTTAAACGCATTTTTTGGGGAAATATTGATACGTGTTCCCCAAATAAAGTAATATAAACTTAAAAGTGGGTGCAAATTAAAGTAAAATTACACATTAATCAATCATGATATGATAAAACTTATTCAAAAGATTTTTGTCAACTAAATTTCTTGGTTTTTGTACAAGAATTTGATGTATTTGTATGGTTAAATTAAAAGTGATAGTAAAACATGATTTTTTTCATTTCATTTCATTTCACTAAATCAACTCATCAAAAAATAGATTAACAATAATCCAAAACAAATTTATAGCCTTATTAGGAGATGGTGTTGTGTCCATTTTTGTCACTATCTCTCTCGTAACATCTGAACTAGTATTGCACTGTTACACGAGAAGAAAGGTAAGTTTGAAAATTATGTGTGTAACATCTTCTATATTTCTGTTACGATCACTAAAGAATTGCTTATAGATATATTTATTAAAAGACTTATTTTTATTCATTATCATTAGTCCGTCACGAAATTAAGAAAGAGAAATATGCCTAAGACGACATGTAAGTAAGTTGTCTAGGCTAAGAAAAGAGGGAGATGTTCTCAATTACAACCACAATAAAGCTATCGTCTATCTTCTAAAAGGGCCTATCACTTCGTTCGTATTTTCTTGGCTTAGGTAGCTGGAGAGGGGTTACCGACATACCGTACATGCAAGAGGCTTCCGATTCTTATGGAAGCTCTTTCTTCTCAATCAATCAAGTATTGCAAAAATTGTATCTTTCTTATATTCCGACGCAATTGGTCAAGAGGAAAGATAAGGAGTAGGTGAGTGAATAAGAGTCTTCACTGACCAAAGCAATTTCGATCACCTAACAGACTTTTTATTTGGTAGATTACACCGATAGAACATTTCATTATATTCAACTACGAAGAAAGGAACCTCAAAGTGAAAGGCACCATCTTGTGCAACACAATAGTTGACCCTCTATCATCTTCCATCTAGGTAGATTGATCATTCACTCCCTATTCTTTTATGTAGTAGCTTGCAACGGTAACATTATCGAGGCAATCAAGATAGGCTGATCAAAGTTAGTCGAAAGATAATTCGATGAAAAAATGATTTGAGTCGGCTAATCACTTGATGACCTGATATCATGATTCTCTAGGCTCGGACTAGAAACCTCGGGACAGATAGATTTAATCCATTCAACCACATCCTATTATGTTGGTCTTTCTCTTGGGAATATGTTCTTCAATGAAATTGAAATCTACATATTGACAGTTGTAATTTTTTCTATATTATCAATTAAGTAATATTGAGTGGTTTCAAGAGACTCTCCAACAAATTTGAACACAATTGGTATCCCCTGTCATTTAAGATATGATCAGCCATCACAAAGAAATAAAAAGTAAAAGAAGAGTAGAAAGATATTGCTGAACTAGATCAGTAGTTTATAAACAAATTAGAAGCAATGTCATTTGGACCTCAAAAAAAAAGAACAAATACTTTCCGACTAGCATTTTCCGGGCATCAGATGGTGCTAGATGCCTAGATCTACAGCAAAAACTTCATCATACACAGCATTAGGCGACCAAAATATGTGTCGATAAAAGGTTACTTAACAAATGTGAACAAAATGGAACTACGAGAAACGGGAGGGGTCACATTTTACATTTTCAGAGTCCAACTTGTAGCATCAGTTTCACATGGTAACTGGCCTTGTATCCTTGTATGCTTGCTTCAGGTCGTAAAGTCGGTCCAAGGAAAACGGGCTACTATTACCTAAACGTTACAGAGCACAGCCTAAATTCCTTTACAACACCTAGGAGATCCTCAGGAGTGAAACATTTTTTACTATGAAGACATAAAGGGGAAAGTTTGGTAAACACCCAGCAAGTAAACTCTTCAAGTAAATATATTGTTCTCGCCCTTGTGCAAGAGAATACCAAGACAGGATATGACTAGTTATACGGCCTATTTTCTCAAAAACATGTAAACACGACGAAATATGCATCAACCAAACATGCACATGAGTTACTTCTGAACATGTTTCTTGGGCAAAACTGGACTATTGTACAATTCAAATCCTACAACATAAACTTTCCAGACTGAACTTTTTAGTTTGATTAAAATTTTAGAAGTTTTGTCCAACGAATGACAATGTTACATGATTAACACACAGATTCAGACAATAAAAGAAATTCTCAATTCTCTTTTCCCATATAACCAGAAGAAAGGAAAACTATAACCATTAATTCAACTACTGCATATAAAAAAGTTATAGAGGCGAGACCATACTGAAATATGCACCATTAGCTTCCAAGTTAATCTAAAACCTAAATATGTGTGTGCTGAGTTGATGGAATCGAAACAACGTAAAAAAGAAAACATGCAACAAGAATACTGCTTGGTTTTCCTTTGTTTAGAATGAAGTCTAGCCTGCAGTAATTTCCACATAACTAGGTTCGAAAATAAACGCTTTATACTAATATTTGATATCAACATATACCTAGGCAAAATATGCACTCAAGAGAATTCTCAATTCCATACAAGTCATACCAAGGCAAAATAAGCACTTAGAGAATTCTCAATTCCATACAAGTCGTAGATTATATACCGACTACTATCAATTTACAGGAGCTAAAGATGACTTGGCCAATTTTATTGAACTATAAGAAAACCTAGAGACGCTACAATTGCAGAATTTGGACCCCGCAAATTTCTATTTGTTCGAGTATGTAAATAAATTGCAAATACGATCCAAGTAATAAATGCCCAAGTTTCTTTTGGATCCCATTTCCAATAGGACCCCCACGCTTCATTAGCCCATACCGCTCCCGAAAGGATTCCTATGGTTAAAAAAGTAAATCCTAAACTAATAACCCGATAACTCCAATAATCCAATTGTTGAATCAATTGGGACCTGTAATAATTTTTAGCACAAAAAAACGAAGTATTTTCGACAACATTTTCACCCAAGAAAAGAAATTACGTAATACTTATCACATGAAACAAATGATTATAAAGGAATGAACTTTATCCAACGAAGAAGTCATTTTTCTTCTTCGATGAAAAATGTTTTCCTCAGAAAATTCTTTCTGGTAGCTGAAAATTGAAAAATGATTTTGTCATATACAACCTCAGTCCTAATATAACACTGAAATGCAACAAACATCGAAAAATTGGCACTAGTATCAAATGAAAGATTTAAAGACGGAAAACTCTTCCTTCTTAACGAATTGTCTGCATTATTCAATTTCTATGGCAAAAACAACAGCACTAAACTTCTCTAAAGTTGATCTACTACAGTGTAACAAATATTTAAACAAGTTTTTGATTGCCTTCTCAAAAATTGAATCTTTAAGCTACTATGTCTGCACTCTTCCTTCTTAACGAATTGTCTGCACTATTCAA